>APFE030297524.1:96774-118495 GCA_000404065.3 Pinus taeda
ATGTTACAATACATATTTATACATGCTGAAGCATCCAATACCATGGACTGAAAACCATCACGTCCAAAACCATGGACTGAAAGCCATCACGTCCAAAAAGCATGTGCGAAAATCATGCACAAAACCATAGGTGGGTCCCGCCAACCTAACATAAGGTCCAAAACCAAAATTTTCTGGGGCACTTCCCCGGACCCCATAAAGTGGGGTTACGGGTACCCCTCAAACCCTCTGTTAACTATGTGGAAAGAATATAACAAAAACCAACACAAATCTCGGTCATACATAGGATAATTCACAATAGCTCGGGATAAAGTCTCTGAGTAGTAACAAACAGGCTTTTTTTTATGCATCAATACATCACCCATGGCATATCCACCGGAATCTGTTTCAATTTTGAAAGGTTGTTGAAGGTCTAGTAAGGCTAGCACCAGGGTCGTCCTGATCTTCTCTTTCAGTGTGTCGAAGGATTTCTATTATTTTCCTCCCCACTGAAGGGTCTGGTTCACACTAGTCAACGTGTGTAAGGGGGTTGCGATAATGGAAAAGTTCACTATAAACCTTCTCTAGTCTACATCGCAGCCAGAAAACTTTGGACTTCTGTGACATTCGTTGGATCAGGCCACGTCATTAATGCCTCCACTTTTTAGGGATCTATCCTTAATTTCCCATTACTGATAATCTGACCTTAATAAGTCAAATAAGTATTTCCAAACACACACTTTGACAATTTCAAATATAATTTTTCTTTCTTCATAATATCAAGCACTTTCTTTATGTGACATGTGTTCCTCCCATGTTCTATTGTACACAATAATATCGTCCTAATACACAAGAACAAAATGATCAAGAAATGGAAAAAATAAGTCATTCATTACCATCATAAAGTAGGCTAGAGTGTTGCACAATCCGAATGGCATCAACATCCATTCAAACATCCACGCAATTTTCTAGACATCGTGCTATGCAATTCTAAACTGGTGATAACCACTACATAAATAAAACTTGGAAAAATAAACATCATTTTTTAATTAATATAATAATTCGTCAATGTGAGGGAGAGGGTATCGTTTCTTCATCGTGATCTTTATTCAATTCCCTGTAATCCATGCACATTCTCCATGTGTTGTCTTTCTTGGGTGCCAACATGATTGGTGAGCTGCAAGGAGAAGAACTTGGTATGATGAATCCCTGATTTAATAGTTCCTGCACTTGCTTCTTGATCTCCTCCATCTTGATAGAAGCCATCCTGTACATGCCAACATTTGGTAAAGGGGCATCTTGCTGCAAATGGATGTCATGTTGGATTTCCCTTTTAGGGGGAAATCCTCTCGGTTCCTGAAACAATTGATCATAGTCAGAAAAAATTTCAAATAATTCCTTCTTATTATCAGGATCACAACCTCTCAAAGCATCAGCCATCTCGGCTTCTTTCTCCCTCACTACCGTGAGCATGCACCCTTTATTGGAACTAACCAGTATTTTAATCTATCTTGCACTCACAAGGCTAGCACTAACTTTTGTGTGATGAGATTTGACTATATACTCTACCCCATCCTTGGTGAGGTGGTATTTGTTTTCATGTTGAAATAAATTGACCTTTCTGTCATATAAATATGGGCTTCCCAAGATTATTCCACAGATTTCCAAGGGTACTACTTCTAACTATACCTCATCAACTAATTTAGAAGCGATTACAAATCTAGCCCTACACTACTTGGTGACCTATAATTTGGCTTTATCGCTTACCCAACCAAGTGGGTATGGACTCAGATGAGGTTTAGATTCAAGGCATAACCTTTTCACTATGGACTCTGAGATTAATTTTTCTTGGGAACCTAAATCAAACAGAGTTTCCACCTTTATGTGCTCTATGAAAACTCTAATGTGGAACAACTCAATTCTCCTTTGCACACGACCCATAGGCTCATTCAAATAAGTAGTGCTTGCAACCGAATCAAAACTATCATTAATATAAAGAGTACCTCTAGCGCCCATGACTGTGATCAATGTTTCATCATCGAAATCCGATCTAAGGTCTTACACTATGGCCATTTTCTTCTGCTTTCCCTTTCCACCGAATATCTTTGGTCTCAGTTCTGGATGCAGCTTCTAGCAGTGGTCGTCGTCATGCCCATCCTTCTTGTAGTGAGTGCAAGACGCTATTTCTCTATCTCCTATCTTGGAAGTGATAGTCTTCTTATCCTTCCCTTTTCCTTTCTTCTGGAATTTTCCATGCTAAGGTTTGAATGGCATCTTCTTGGTTTGGTCATCTTGACCATTGTTGATTGGACTTCCAAGATTTATAGCTTTCACATTGTCCGTAACAATTGAAGTAGGCTTGAACAATAATAATGAGTGTCTGATGTAACTATGTAGCACATCTATGTACTTAGTTATAGTTTCGAGCACATCTAATTAGATGCCCAAATTTAGTGTTTGTTTCTGAAATTCCTCCATGAAGATTTATATATTATGACCCTTACCTTGCATTAAATATTTCCAGTCCATAAGTGCCTTTTGCTTATAACTCAGAGGGTATAAATGGTGCTTTAATCTAGAAATAAAACTAGAAAAAGAGGACAGAAGGTTACTTGACTTCATACTGCCCTTCTCTAACTTTATCTCCCACCAAAAAAGAACAATGTCACTTAGGCAAAGAGATTCTAACTTGAATTTCACCTCATCTTCTTCGATCTGCTGGATTCGACAGTAAACCTCTATCTGTCTGATCGAGTTGTTGAGTTTTTCTCCACTACATTCTCCATTGTACATGGGTAGGTTGAAATTCAGATCTAACTTGAAGAACAATTTCTTAGAGGTATGTTTGTAATTTCTATCAGAGTGATAATAATTATCACTGGAGGAAGGAGAGGGAGGAGGATCTTCTCCACCACCTTCTTGGCTTGCTGATTCATGATCATTAACATCCTTCTTCTCATGCCCAAGAGCCTTCTCATACTCTGTGAATACCTTGTCTACCTTTCCTACGATATTATGGAATACCTTTTGGAAATTTTGTTCCTCTTCCCAACGAGCTTCTTCATTGACCATGTTTATTTTTTTTTATGCATGTCTTGCTTTAGGATCAAAGAAATTAAGTGTTCCTTCTCCTTTTCGGAGCTTGTTCTGAGTTAGCATAAACTCATGCAATTCATATCTACAATGACCCGCTCTGATACCAAACATGATCCAATATATTTTACTAACAAATGCATCAGAATTACATATAACATATTTAATTAACCATAGAACTTAGAAAACCACATAATAATGTGGAAATAGTCAAAAGAACACAAAAAGCATGACACAATGATTTGATTATGGAGTTCGTCCAATTTGGACTACGTCTTTAGGCTATGTTCCATAATGGGGAGGCCTTATTTTTATTAGTGGCATAAAGAGATAAAAGTATAGCAACAAGAGATTACAACCCCTATACCTCTAAGCTAATAGATGGGTAGAGAATGGAGAGCCCAACTATGGAAATAGATAAAACCACTGAACTCCTTGCGAAAAATAATCCAAAAATACCTATCCAAACTCCTAATATGGATAATCATGTGTTCTGCAACATTCTCAGAACCTCCCTATTGTTCAAGGTGAGGTTCTGACCTACTGCCAAAGGTTAGGGTCTGGTGTGTACAATACAATCTAAGTTTTGGCCAGTCCTCCTTGCCTTTCTCCAACACAACAGTCATGTATATAAGATCATGGAGGCATCCATCAAAATCGAAGTAGTTCCAACATAATTCCCAAGGTTAGAACGTCGAAGGATTCACAAAAACAACCATTCCGCAATAGAAAATCCAATTTCTAATAAAACAACTCATTACAATATTGCATGGGTATTAGCAGTAGCTTTACCAGCGTTTCTAGCTTATCGGTGTACAATCCAATCCCTGACACAGGCATCCTGCTATATCTATAAATCCGACAGTGTAATTCATTGTATATCATGCTCTCCCATCACACTATCACAATCAGTGTGAAACCCTTTGTGCACTTTTCTAGCACAGTGCAACATCTGTAGAACTGCCGAGTGTATTAAACATAATATATCGTATATCGAGTCTGGGCCCCTTATCGTAGCATCACAATTGGCCCCCAACACGATACCGCAATCTATATTTTTCCCCGGAACCACATCATAAGCATTTTTTCATGTGATTGTGATACGCGATGTATATCGCATCGTCACTAAGTCCTGTCGGGGCCGATTCCTAACTCGTCCGGCCTACGACATGTGATATCGTAATTGCAGTCGAGAACACTAGGGGTTGATTCTTCCTTAAGAGCTCCTCCTTTTCACGGATATGCTACATGCATGGTCCAGTGGGATCCTACCATGTGGCGCTCCCTTATTCACTAAAACTATGCCATGTCATCTTCTCCCTGCTACTAGGACAAGTCAAACTCAAACGTTGACTTGCTCTAACTTTGTCACATGGACTCAGATTTGAGTGTCGATCACACCATTAGAATTAGGATGATGGGCACTTCGATATGATGCTAAGCTAATCCAGATTTTGACACTTTGAGTTTTGAACCTTTTGTCATGCCACTGGTACTTTTCTGAAGATCCACCTGGATCAGTATGGGTGCCAAGTGATGTACACCCTTGTGCAACACCAGATGTTTTCTAAGCAAGATCTTCCATGATGAAGGAAATTGATATGGGGATCTCAAAAACCAAGGGATGTTGTTGGTGGATATTCGCATGCACCTGAGATTTTCCTTGGAACTAGATAAAATAGAGAGTGGTCTTATAATGCAAGGGGGCTAATCTTAAACAAACCCACAAGCCTAAGTTAACATTGCAAGTGCCAATGGGACAAGTTAAAGTCAATGTCGATTCCATGCAGCTACCATGAGGGAGGTAGGATTCCTAGAGATAACATGGTAGGTCCGCCTGGGTCACACGTGGAACTACCCTAATAATGTTGCACAATATAATTAGCTAAAATTTAAATGGGCATAACATCCAATCTGGGATTCAAATTGAGATCAAATTTATATTTTTAGAAGGCTCCCAATGATTTGGGCATGATGGTGGTATTAGAAATTAATTCCAAAAAATATGGAAAAGATTAATTTTTTGTAACCCCATCTTCATAACAAATTTTAGAGGTCACATTAAGTCATAAGTAACACCTTTCATATCCAAAGTTAGAAAAAGGGGGTGGGAGGGAAATGTGGTATCAAATATTGGGTTCAACACTTAGATTGGATGGGACTTAAAAGATGATATTTATTCTAAAAAATTAATTGTGATATATATGCTAATTTTAAACTTGTAGATGTCATGGGTGCTAACCTCGATAAAGTGTTCATTTCAAACCTACTATTTATATACTTCTGAACATACTAATATGTGCTTCTTATTTCTTGGAATATGTGATTGACATGGGTTTTAGATGTGTGAAAAACAACATATTAACATGCTTCATCTCATACATGCTTAGGGTTGGAATGAGGAGGTAACAAGTTAATATGTTTATGGTTGATGTAACTAACAACTATGTGTGTGCGACAATAAATGATACAATTTCCATTGAGGAACATAGGAAAAAACAAAATTATGGTAAAAGATAATATCGAGAAAAATCATCATGAGAAAGAAGATGAAAGTTCTGCTCATGGACTAGATACTCTAATGATTTTGAAGTCCAAGTTGAAGAGTTGCAAAACAAAGAATAAAAGACTCATTAAAAAGCAAAAATAATAGGAAAATTTAAACATAATGCTCCTACAAAACCTATCCTACATGCAAGGGTTGTTGCAACATGCTTCAACCTATGGAGATATAGAAGAGTGCAATAATGGTAAGAGAAAAAATAAACCTTGTATGATTGGGGAGAAAAGAAGGAAAATGATATGTTGGAGTTGTGGAAAAGAATACTTGATATGTGCATGCCCTAACAAACAACAAAATAAGGATAGACCATGTAAAATATGAATAAATTACCATGAATGAACAATGTTGAAAGAAGTTACATAGAGAGGTATATGATGCGGGAGAATCCAATCAATATCTCTAAAATATTGAAAATTCCTCTTCAACTATTTAGAAGGATTTTTGGAACCTTAAAGTTGTACAAGGCATTGGGAATTCTCTTCATAAAATATTGTGCATATACTAAGTAGTATTGTTGAAGTGTGTATGGAATGTTTGATGTGTTGTGAACTGAGACATTTTACAATTATTTGTGTCTTGTTGGCTACATGTTTTTTTCTTTTTGTTGAATTCAAGCATGACCCTGCCTCCTTATGTTTTCTGTCATGTGTTGTTGTGGATTTTTATTTTTATTTTTTCATTTTTCTATTAATTCTTGTTTTGATTTGGTCCTGGTCAGTTTCTTGGGTGTGGAAAAGGAAACAAAAGAAGCTCATGGAGAAGAGCTTAATGAAACTCAACTATAAATTCAATGCCCTCATTAAATTATATGCATGTGAAAAACTACATTAGAGGGCATATGAGCATAATGGATCAATCAAGAAATCCTAAACTCCTAATTGGGTTCACACGAACCAATAGAGTAAAATTTTACAACTATAAAAATGTTATAAGAAGTGTATTCCCTTAACTAAAAATGTTCTAGACTGATATTATATATGTCAACATCATTATACCTTTATCTGATTTTCTCATTTTTCAAATATTTGTAACACACACATGTTATGAATATGTGAAAATTAAGAAAAATAAATAAACGTATAATAATTTGATTTCATTAGAAAGACAATTTGTTGAGAACCATCATAGTAGGAGGATGACTAATTTAATTTTGACAATATGAGTTGACCTACTCATTGTAAGAATTCAAGAATGTTTGACTTGTTATGAAGTCAAAATGTTAGAAATCATGCATTTATTACCAACTAATGATTAATTTCTGTATATATAGCTAATGTTTACCCCAGTGCAAGGGAAGGGACCCATAACTATTACAAGAAATAAAATTGGGTCATAAGCTTAATTTGAAAAAAAATAAGGAAAATTATTTATCAGGTTACTAATGTGATGATTTTTTTAATTAAGTTGGGAGCCTACCTTGAAAAAAATGCTATAAGGAAGATGGATATAAAATATTAGTCAAAAGGACTTAACTGGATCAATACAAACTAGTTGGATAGATTGGATGAATACAAACTAGCTCGATAGTGGAGTCACAACTGACAAAAATGGTTCAAGAAGGGAGTTTCTTTAACTAAAATTTGTGCTTTGCTAATATATTATATCCTTGAAATAATATAAATGTTAAGTAAGAAGCTAGAATTTATGATATTTTGCGTAATACAATGAATTTATTTAATGTATTCCACGTCAATTAGAGGATCCATTAGGCAAGTGCATAATAATGAGCTCTTGATGATAACTATCATTATTAATGTGCTTAGTCTTATGATTATGAAATTTTTTATGTGAATAAATAAAAAAATACTGCCTGAAATTTGACTCTAAAAATAACAAGATATGAATAGCATGGGATGTGTGTTTGTACGAAAATGAATATGCATGGGTATGTGAACATGGATGAGGACATCCTTGAATTAGATACATAATCAAAATTCCTTTATGCAAGTTTCATTGAAACTTGTATGCGGCTAAATTGATATAGTTGTGAATAATACATGAAGTTGAGATAATTTAAGGGATTGTTGAATATTACAATAGTAGATATGCTACAAGCCGTCCAGACTCCATAAATATTTTAACCAAAAGTGTTGTTAGTGACAACTAAGTAAGTAGGGAAAGAAGTAGCCAGGGTAAAAAGGTAAAGTGAAGGATTTTGGTAAGAATTCCTTTAAGGAAAACTGATATCTTTTGATTTCCAAATTAATGAATGTTTTGCATGGATGCCCAAGAAAGGGTATGGTTAATGAAATAACATCACTGTGAAATGATTCCAATGACTTTTGTAATGCATGAATCAATATGGAGATTTGAATTTCTCATTTCTTACTCCTTAGTATACTCGAATAAATATTTGATTACATTATGAAATTCTTGGAATAAAAGTGATGCACACATAAGATGTTGTGATAGTTCCATTTCAATTTAACTAAAATTAGTTGGATTGATAGAATTTTTATCTGTGAAATAATTCTGAGATCACTTCAAAATGTTGTAAATCTACAATAAAAGATTGTATGTATGAATAATGATAGTTGTTTGGATGATTGAAAGATCAAATTGGAGGTATAATGTTGTAATGGGGTGTGAGATGGAAGCCACATTCAATTAATAACACCACTAATAAGGGATATCAAGAACACGAGTAAAAGTATCATACTTATGAGATCTAGATTCTAAATCAAGAAAAGTTGGGCAATTTAAAATCCTGATTTGAAATTTTTGTGTATATTGCATGGAAACAAAAATATTGTGACACAGGGAAATGATGGAGCATTAAGCTCACAAAGAAGAATGTTGTGGAAACATGGAAGCTTTGTGACACTTGTATTTGCACATGGGAGAAACTCATAACCAGTACCTTGACTATAAGACTCCATGAGCAATGTAGTGGAGCACACTAGACCATTACTTGTCCACAAGACTACATGAAAATTACATTAGAGCATGCTAGATTGCTACTTGGTTGTGAGAATATAATGACTACCCTATGAAAGAAATACTTTGGAAAAGTAAAATACCAAAATTTGGGGTTAGTTAGGCTCGAAAGGGTAAATACCTAATGGGGTGCCATGAAGGAAAACCTTTGGACAAGTAGACTGCCTAGAATAGGGGTTTCCTAGGCTCATAAATGTGAGTATCTAATGGGAGAGGAGTTATGCCCCATGCTCACTAGAATGTGACTAGGAGGGGGCTTTTTTGGTAAAGACGAAGTTGCACTAGAATTGGACTTTCTTGGTAAAGACAGGGCTAGAATTATTACCTATCAAGATGAGGAAATAAAAGAATAATCATAAAGATAAGTATTTTTTGGCAAATATTATGTTGAAATTATTGTTTAATTTGATTTAAAATCTAATTGGATGCTTATGATGTAGGTGAATTGTTTAACTAACCAAAAAACATATATGAGGCTAATTACAAGTAATTTTAGGAGTGGTGCAACAAAAGTATATAGTGGATCTTAAAACTTCAGCAAATAGGCCATTGTAGTGGCACTAGAACCCCCTAGTATGCATTGATTTCCATAAGATATGTTGTGAAAAATGTCTTATATTGTTATAGTAGGTTAGGGGACACCATGGATGTGAGATGCCACTAAAAAAAATATTGTACGAGGAAGGTCTGCAAAGGAATGGATCAACTGAGGGATTGGAGAGGAAAAGAAGGGGATATCTAAACTTGGAAGGCATGTGACCAAAAGGAAGAGGAAAAATGAGTAAAATTAATTTCAAGGAGTCATGGGCATACTCATTGGGATTAGAAATGCATTGGGTTTGTCCCAGGAATCAATGAGATGAGTTTTTTCCCTGGGGAAGCCTTGAAGAGCAACAAAAAGCTAGGAAGACATGTTTTGGAATACTAGGTAGTCTAGAGGTAACTAGACCATGGAATATGAATTATGTTGCTCAAGTGGAAACTCAAGACATGGAAGATGTCATTGTTTTAAGAGTTGTAATTATAAATATCAAAGCTTTGTTTCTATTCTTTGTTTTTAGAACACTTTGGATGATGTTTCTTTAAGGCGGTGGGGTTTGTAACATCCCCTATTCACCGTTTAAAATAATAAATGTGACTACATTACCAACAAGGGAGAAACCATGACTAGGTGATCCTATGATTAAATATCTAATAGTTATTAATTAAAGTTAATTAGTTCAAAGGAGAAAGGGGGGATTTTAGACATGGTTTGGTTCCTTATCTCACTTTCTCTGGCTGTTGACCTTATTGGTGCACAAAGGTTATACTTTCTAAGAAAAGGAATTCAATATTTTTACTGTGAAGTGTATAGTTTTGGGGTATGGTAGTGCTTATTGGGAAACAATTGAGCTAATTATCAATCTTGTAACTTGGAGATGGTACTTTATAACCGTGGGTGTTAATCCATGTGAATCCATTTGAGGCCATGGATCTCCTTGCCTAAGCCTATGTTATTTGTATGAATCTCTATGAATAACCAAACCACTAGTGTAAACATCCCCTATATAATGATTTCCTCACACCCTAGATCTGGCTCATGGGTGTTCAGTTATAGGAAAGGTTATAATGTAGATGGACTATGGTTAGGTGGAGAGTGGAAGTCCCTCATTTAGTTGCCATGCATTTTATGTTAAATAGATAATTTTTATTACTTGTATGCAACTAACCTATGGATGATGAAATTGTTTGATATGTGATTTGCAAATTATGGTTTAGCAATACCCACGGTAGATTCTTGATATTATTACGCATTCATGGAAAAATAATTTTCTGATATAGATTTATTGTTATGTTGAACTTTTGGATCAGTTTGTTTGCTATTATCTACATGAAATGTAGAGTTATTTACATGAATATGACTCATTTCTTAAAATCACTCAACTAACATTTAATCACAAGTGATTTAATTTATTTTCCATTTTTATGAATTTGATGGTTCATTGTCGTGTTTAATGTTGTAGAGTATCTCACATGACGAGGAGGTAATCAATGTGTTATATGTTACATAAAGATTCAACAAGAACTAATGGTCACATATTCTAAGAGAAATGTGAGCACTTTTTGGTTGTGGAAACCTGTATATTGTTGTAATGTCTTGAGCTTCATAGAGGAAGCATGGTCTATGGTCTTCTTACAAAATCTAGCCATTGGATCCATTCCATGATATTACATAGAATTATAATACAATTTAAGTCTATTAGTTGCATCAAATCTCTTAGGGTCATGGTATAATACTATTTAAGGTAAATGTTTATATCTAGGCTCTCATTCCTGGAATTTAGCATTCTTGGAAAATTCCTTATCTTAAGGAATTTTTGACAAAATTCCTTGAAATTCCCCTTCTTGTATCTGTTGGTAGAAATTTTTATTTGCATCAAGGACCAGATGGTCTCTTTGTGAACCTTGTATCTAGGCTAGATACCTCTTTCAACTCCTAATGTAAATTTGCATCAAGATACACAAGGCGAGGAAGGCAGGGGGGGGGGGGGAGGGGGGTGGGGTGGGGGAATTTAGTTGACTTGTGGATGCATCTAATGATGTAGGGATCTAGATTGTTAGAGCATATGCACATTTGAAATGAATTAGATGCTAATCAAACTATATTTCCATAAACAAATTGGTTTATGACCGGATATATGGGGTGGGCCTCACTTGGGTGAAATAATTGTGTAAGCCCGGATTATCGCATATGCAGTTGATGCATCGTAGATCTAGAGGATCTGGTGGTGGAGGAGTTATGCACAAACGAAAAATCCTAGATATGATTGGGAATGGATTTTTCATTGGAATTACATATGATTTGAGGAATATGAAATCCAGGGTGGCAATCGGTGCACACCCTTATGGATTCTGAGGTGCCTACTAAGTGGGATATTCCATGATGCATATAAATGATCTAGGGATACTGGAGATCAACGCATGTCACTAATGGATATTAGCATGCATATTTTCCATGGAGTGGGATACAAAGAAGAGTGGTTGCATAATGAAAATGGGTTGGACTTAATGGGACCCACAAGCCTAAGTTAGTGTGGCAAGAACCAATGGGATAAGGTAAAGGATACATGGATGCCACATAGGTGCCATGAGTGAGGCGGGACTATTATAAATGACATGATAGGTCCACATGGGTCACACATGGATGCCACATGGAAGTACCCTACTAACATGGCATGATATAGTCGGCTAAAATTGAAATGGGAATAAATATCAATTTGGGAGTTGGATTGATATAATATATACATTGTCAGAAAGCCCTCAATGAGGTAAACACGATGGTGGTATAAAAAATTAATTCCACAAACTTTGGAAAACAATGATTTTTGGTAACCCACTCTTCATTACATATTTTCAAGGTTGTCTTAAGTCATTAGTAAGACCTTCTAGAAGTTGTGATAGAACAATGAGGTCAGAGGGAGTGTTACAATCAAATAAGCATACATGAAATTTACATAAAGAAGACTTGGTGGATATGTAGTAGGTTTTCCCTTAGTTGCATGTAAGGATCCCTCTTCAAAAATTGTACTCCTTTCAATGAAAAAAAATTTCAGTGAAAAGGTTTAGTATCATATAACCCTAAATTCTATTAGAATATTCTAGACAAATGCACTATTGACTTTGGTGTTCCAAGAAATGATTATTTTCGAAAGGAATGTGTGCCCATGCATGAGATACAAACACCTAAAAATGCTTTAATTTTACTTTTTGACTCCTCCAATATTTAAATGGAATAACTCATATTAATGATTTATTGGGAGCTATGTTTTTTATGTAGGATTTATATTTTATATATTCATACCAAGGCTTTCGAGCGAGGGGATTGGAATGTATCATTTAGTTTAACATCACCTTCAAGGATTCACTCTTTGGTTCTACAATGTTTCTCTATTATGGAGTATAGAAAATATATGTTGCAACTTAACACCTACCTATGCACATAGATGTTGGATGTGTTTATCCACATAATCTCCACTATTGTTTGTATGCATCATCTTGATTATTTTTTATTATTACTTATCTAAAATATATTTGAAGTGTTGTAAACACTCAAATAATTATGATTTCTACTTAAGGGTATTTGCCAAAGTAGGTTGACTATGCATTAATGAAGGTCAAAAAATAGTTCTCCCCACTTATGATAGGTTAGGAAATGGATCGATGATGTTATGAATAAGTTTAAGAGTTGATAAGGCTATCCATGCCTTTCTACTTTTAATTTTTTTGCTTTGTATGTTTACTAAGAATCCATCACTAACATATACCATCAAAATTCTTAATGTTTATTAATCATGCCACTGTACTAAATTATTGAGCAATTATAGATAGAAATAGTTGATGTCATCAAACATTTCCTGTCAAAACCTACTTACATCATAGAAATCCCTTAGAAGTACAATGTAGGTTTTAACCCCATACAGAAATTACTTGCATACGAATTCTAAAACATAGAAAATAAACAATGCGAGAGCATAACACATAAAACACAAATACATAGATATTTTCCCCTCTATCCCAAAACTGGGACTACTAAATTGATTTTCCATTATGACCCTTTCAATGTTACAATACATATTTATACCTGTCGAAGCATCCAATACCATGGACCGAAAACCATTGCGTTGAAAACCATGAACCGAAAAACCATCATGTCCAAAACCATGTGCGAAATCATGCACAAAACCATAGATAGGTCTACCCAACCTAATATAGGGTCCAAAGACAAAATTTTCTTGGGCAATGCCCCAGACCCCATAGAGTGGGGTTACTTTCACCCCTCAAACCCCTTGTGATCCCCCCTGCTACGCAATCGGCGCAACAAAAGGGGGGTTCCGCCCCCCTTCTAACCCCATGGTTCACTACCTGGGCTAGTCGTGGAAAGAATATAACACAACCAAACATTCTCCCACTTGTTGTTTTATTTCCACAGGGGGCCACAAGAGAGCTTAGTCATTTATCCAGCCCTACAATGCCCATTATTTCTCTACACCAAGAGAACTTCTCAGAGCTCACATATTTTGTCAATGCATCTACAGTATTCTTCAAAGTGTCCACCTTTACTAGTAACACCTTTTTGTCTTCTATCATATCCCTCACAATGTGATACTGAACATTCTATGTGATTTGTCTTTGAATGATATGTAGGGTTCTTTACCAACAAAATTTCACTTTCACTGTCACAGTCTATCCTTGTAGCTCCCTTTACTAACCCCATACTTGAACACAATTTTGCAACCAAACTGCCTCCTTTCTTGCATGAGTGGCTTCCATGTATTCTTCCTTTGTAGTTGATACTGCCACTACAGATTTTTTCTTACTCATCCAACTGATTCCACCTCCAAATAGGTTGAACACATACCCACTTGTAGATCTTCTCTGATCCAGATCTCTAGCCTAGTCTGCATCAACAAAGCCATGAATATCCAACACTCTGTCTAATACTCATCTTCCTTGGTAGCATAAACCATAATCACTAGTGCCACACAAATACCTGAAAACTTGCTTCACTGTTGTCCAGTGCTCCTTCCCTAGATTTGACATAAACATGCTCAATACCCCCTGCATGTGCAATGTCTGCTTTAGTACAAAGCATTGCATACACCAGGTTACCGACTGCACTTGCATATTGAACACGGGACATGTCCTCTTCCTCTTCTTGTGTCTTGGAACACTGTTCAACAGATAACCTCACACCTATAGGAATAGGAACCTTCACCGGTTTACTACCCTGCATATTAAACCTCTATAGTATTGTCTCGACATACTTCCTCTGGTTTAACCAGAGCTTCATCTTTTCCCAATCTCTTTTAATTTCCATTCCCAAAATATAGTTTGCAGCACCAAGATCTTTCATGTCGAATTTGGAGGACAATTGGGTCTTCAAATCCTGGATAATTTCTTTATAATTTCCAACCAACAACATATCATTCGCATACAAGACCAGATAGATAACACGGTCACCAATTAATTTAAAATATACACAATGACTTGCTTTGCTTTTGGTGAAGCCAAGTCCCTGTATAAATGTATCAAATCTCTGATACCACATACTTGGTGACTTTTTTAATGCATACAAAGACTTCTTTAACTTGCATACCAGTTCTTTCTTACCCTTCACCACAAAGCCTTTAGGTTTCTTCACGTAGATCTCCTCTCCTGAATCTCGTGAAGAAATGTTGTCTTCACATCCATCTATTCTACCTCGAAATAAAAAGCATCAACAATGGATAACAGTAATCTAATAGAAGCTACCTTGGCAACAGGAGAAAAAATATCACTAAAATCAATTCCGAGCACCTGGGAATAACCTTTTTCTACCAACTAAGCTTTGTATTTCTCCACTTTTCCTTCTATATTTGTCTTCTTCTTGAACACCCATTTGTTGTCAATGGGTTTCCTTCTAGCTGGAAACTCCACTAGATCTCAAACCTTATTTTTGTGCAAAGATGTCATTTCATCAACCATGGCCTCTTTCCAGAGTTTCCCATCCTCTGAATCTACTGCTTCCTTCATAGTTCTGGGATCATCATCAGTTTTGGGATAAAACAAAGCTTGAATAGAAAGCATATGGATTATACCTTTCTGGCTACCTTCTTTCTCAAACAGATCTTCTCACACACGAAGTTTGTGGCTCTTCATCTTTTGATTCCTCTTTTGCTATAGAGTCTGATTCTTCATCCTTAAGCTCAAACTCTATCTTCTCAGGTTCCTTTGGTTGGAATTCATGTTTAATAACATCTTTCACCTCTCTGAACACCACATCTCAGTTGTACAAAATCTTCCTTGTTACTGGGTTCCAAAGCTTATAAAACTTTAAACCATCGTTATTCCCAATAAAGATGCACTTTTCAGATTTACTATCCAACTTGGTTCTTTTATCCTTTGGAACATGTACATATGCATCACATCCAAATACCCTCAAATGTGAAAGAGAGGGTTTCTTACCAGTCCATACCTCTTTTGGAGTCTTATCCTCCAACATTGATGAAGGTGATCTGTTGACCAAGTAACATGCTATCTCCACTGCCTCTGCCCAGAATTCCTGTCCTAACCTGGCACCACTGAGCATGCTTCTTACCCTTTCCATCAACGTCTTGTTCATTCTTTCTGCAACTCCATTTTTTTTAGGTGTGTATGGTGTAGTCCACCGTTATCTACCCTCAGCACCTTTATCTTCTTCCCTGTCTAGTTTTCCACCAGAGCCTTAAATTCTTTAAACCTGTCAAAGACTTCAAATTTCTTCTTAAGGAAATATATCCATGTATTCCTTGAGATGTCATATATAAATGATATATAGTACACAATATTACCCAGTGATGGAACCTTCACATGTCCAAACACATCACTATGCATAGGTTCTAATATCTGTTTTTCCCTCTTACCACTAGAGGGGAAACTCACCCGATTCTCCTTCCCATATACAAAATTTTCACAGAAATTAAAATCCAGAATGATATTACTCATGCCTTCTACCATACCTTTACCATGAAGTATTCAAAGGCCCTTCTCTCAAATATGTCCAAGCCTTTGATGCCACAACATGGTCTTCTATCCAGAGATCACTAGATTTTCTGCTCCACTTTCAGGAACCACAAAATAGTTGCACCCATCAATAAAAGTGCCACCTTCTAGCTTTTACAGAGTTCCAATATGAACTCCCCTCATCAATACCAGTGCTTACCAAAGCATTTTGTAAGTATCCTTCTCAAACAATGTTTTTACACCTGCATCATCTAGCTTGCTTATGGATATAAGATTTTTGGCCAATGCATGAATATGTAGAACACTCGAAAGTGTTCTAACCCTTCCACCTTGCAACTTCAACTTTACTTTTCAGCGAACAACAATTTTAGCCTTCATGCCATCCCCCAAGAAGACGTTAGCACCATCATATTTCTCATACTAAAAGAACCGCTCTCTATGGGGAGTGAAGTGACAGGATGCACCTGAGTCAATCAACCATGCTTCATGATCTACATGGGTACTTGAAGAAGCCAAGTACACATCCCCACCTTATTTGAGGTGATTTTCACCTCTACAAAAGGAGCATCATCAGATCCCTTCCATTTATTAGGAGCTTTAGATTTATAGTCCCTTTTATAGTGCCCTTCCTTTCCGCATTTCCAGCATACCAACTTTACATGTTTTCATGGAGATTTAGATCTCCCACTTGATAACTTATTTTTGTTTCTATTTTGGGACCATCCTCGCACAAACAAAGAATCACCATTCTGGCTCTCCATATTTTTCCATCTAATCTCCTCCATCAACAAGGATGAGACTATTTCATCAAATTGCAAGGTAGTTGCATTGCGACCTATTACAATAACTAGACTATCCCACGAATCTGGTAGAGAACACAACAAACTAATGCACTTATTTTCATCTGAAATTTTAATATTAATAGATAATAACTGACTTACACAGTATTAAATGTGTTTAGATGTTCTATCACTAAGTCTCCATCTTTCATCCTGAAGTTATATATCTTTTTCCATAGGAATAGTTTATTCACCAGAAACTTAGATTGGTACAGGGTCCCTAACTTGTCCCACAAATTCTTCACCATAGCTTCCTCTGATACATTCAACAATACTGAATCCAAGACACACAATTGTATTGTGCTCTTAGCCTTCTGATCCATCTTCTTCCATTCTTCATCGGACATTGTTGTTGGTTTAGTACCTAGATCTACCACAACCCATTGATCTTTATCCACCAACAGATCCTCCATCTTGAGTTTCCATCACTAAAAACTCTAACCATTAAATTTTTTGATCTCTATCTTTCCACTACTTGCCATCTTTTTCACCACTAGAATCGATCCTGCAGATCTCCCACTGAACAGGGTCTACCAAAACCCCAAGTGAAAACCCTCAACAACAAAGGCATTCCCTTAAAGACAAAAAAACTCTGATACCAAAGGTAGGTTTTAATCTCATACAGAAATTACCTGCATATCAATTCTAAAACACAGAAAATAAACAATGTGAGAGCATAACACATAGAACACATATACACAAAGATTTTCCGCTTGATCCCAAAATTAGGACTACCATATTGATATTTCATTATGATCCTTTCAATGTTACAATACATATTTATACATGCCGAAGCATCCAATACCATGGATAGAAAACCATCGCGTCCAAAACCATGTGCGAAATCATGCACAAAACCATAGGTAGGTCCGACCAACCTAATATAACGTCAAAAAATAGAATTTTCTAGGGCGTTGCCCTGAAACCCATACAGTGGAGTTACCTTCACTCCTCAAACCCCTTGTGATCCCCCCTGCTACGCAATCGGTGCAATGAAGGGGGGGCTCAACCCCACTTCTAACCCCACGTTATCTACATGGGCTAGTTGTGGAAAGAATATGACACAACCCAACATACAATATAAGAATATTTTGGAGTAAAATTAGAGGAGAAATCCAATGTGGAATGATAATCTTCTTTCCCAATCACAACCTCTTATGTTTCCATTTTAAATTTTCATTGCATCTATTAAATGAGATATGAACTCTGGCACCCACTTGTTTGTTCTAAATGTGTGATTTGATAGATAGAAAGAACATTGATGGATAAGGGAGGTACATGTAGTACATTTGAAAAATTGAATGATCTAAACCAATGGTTTCTTTCCCACATACATAAACACATGTAATATATATAGGGTTTTAATCACATGCACAAAATCTAGATGTGGGAAAATACTAAACTAGCTACTAGAAAAACAAGAGAGAAGAGAGAAAAATTGTTAGAAAATTCACTCAGTAACGAAAAGGAAAATTCAAATTATCCATAGATATGAGATGAATAATTGATGATGTATTATTTTTAACATGAATAGAATATGCTCTCCAAGAGGCCAACCAATTAGAATAGGAACATGTAATGAAAAGAGCTTTCCCTAGTTGAAAAATAAGATAGAATTATATTCAGAGAAAAAAAAGAAAAATATCCTGAAATGGAGAGAATAAGAAGTAATTTGAGTTAGAATGAATTAATAACTCTCATATGAAAAAAAAAACTAGTTAATTTCAGTTAAACTACAAAATAGGACTAGAAATCAATTAACAGTGGTAGGAGTGAGAAAAGTGGTGGTTAACTGCTACAAAGTGGGAAGGAATGTATGAACTAATGGAGTAGAATTATCCATTTCATCCTCCAACAAATATCTATTCAGTGCAGCATATCATTCTATATGGCACCCTTATTAAAAATATGTTGGAAAATCAGAAAGGCAGTAAATATTTTCTCTATCTTGATAATTACTTGGGATGTTTCTTATTATTACAATTATTTATATCTTGTTTCTTTAGTTCATCAAGTAATTACCAAAATCAGCAGCACGTTAAACAATGAACACAAGGTGTAGGCAAATCCCAAGGCAAAACCCCCCTCGAGGGGAATACGCAATCAAAGTGATTATTCCTTCCAATAATATTCCTTGAGAATCTTCACCCTAGACCTTAACCAAACCTTCCCTCAACATTAAGACAACCTCCATAATATTGACCTCTTCCTGACAAATTCGACTATGCAACAACTTGCAACATCTAGTAGCTCCCGGGAGAAATTCAACCTGGAAGATCCCATTTTCCTAATCCAGAGCACAAAATAGAGTGAGACCACCAACAAAATTTGGATTTTTATTCTATCCTTAAACTCCCTTAAACTCACATTCGTTTATGATTCCTAACAATAGGCCTTCCCAGTTATCCACTTTGCACTTCTTCCCACCAACAATATTTCACACTTTTTCCCAACAGTTGAGAAGATGAGAAGTGGTCCTCAAAATTAATTTGTAGTCCTTCCTTTTATATACTTCTTGTGGGTTAGAATGGGTCCTTTGGCCGAATTGATATTATCTTAGGCAAACATGGTGTGGAGGTTACATAATTCATATTTGACTCAATACTTAACCAATTTACATTATTCAAAAATCCAAGAAGGGTCTCTTTAAATGATCTGAAAATGGGGCTCTTAGGCTTCTTGTCTAACTTACAAGAACCTCTCCCACTTCCAAAAATTTAAATTTTCCCAAGTCTATTTGATCAACCAATGCATAAATAAGAAATATGTGAAAATATGGGTGTATGCTTGTATTTGTTTTTAGCTGATTACTTACTTTAAAATATGTTGTTTGTGCTGATATGGGAAGACACTTAAATTGGTATACAAATGCATATAACAATAATTAGAGTCACACTAAAAACAAACACATAAGGCAACAATATAATATGGAGTTCACCCTGATATCTTGGGCTACGTCTCGTTGAGCTCTAATCAACTTGATTAGGCTCTCTGGGATTATGGAAATAGTTCTTTTACAAGTGCTACACTTAAATCCAATGTTTTATACAGGAACATTGGGCTCAGAAAACCATCTTATCCCTTGGATGTTGGAGCTCTTTGGCTTTCTAGCTCTAGCTCTTAGCTTTGGCTGTGGCTCTTTCTCTGGCTATGGTTCTGACTCTAGCTCTATCTCTGTGACTCTACCTCTATTTCTAGCTATCAGCTCTCACTTCTGGTGCTCATTCTAGCTCTTGGCTTTGGATATGGATCTGACTCCATCTCTGTCTCTGTGGCTCAAGCTCTGGTTCTGGCTCTCAGCTCTAGCTTCTGGCACTCGCTCCGGCTTTTCTAAGCTCTCTCACTCGGCCTTTACATGCCTCTGTGAGTCGCTCGACCTCCAAGAAACTCCAACAATAATATGCTACTGTCAATTGAGCTCTCTTGATTTTCACTCAACCTCTGAGTGGCTTCCCAAACTCTCTACGCATTCAGCATTTTTTTTCTCGTTCTTCTCCCTCCATCCTTTGGTGGCTCTGCCTATTATAGTGAGCTCGGCTCTCATTTTTCCCCTTCCAGGTCTGTTGTATTGCTTCTTTGGCTGCTCTCTTTTTCTCCCCCCTTTTACTATATGTCTGTTCGTGGCTTAATGAAAATTTTTCTCATGATTGTTCGCTTCCTCTCCCAACTCTTCAGATCAGCTACCTCTGTCCACTAGAATTCCCTGCTCTGCGTCATCATCACTGTAACGCTTCTTAGAGAGGTGGCCACTTGTCTCCTCACGAGCTGAGCCAGATCTTCCTCAAATGGTTTGTTACTTCGATTACTCTATGAAATGATTCATCCGCCAACTCAACGGTCCAATTGGATTTCAACCTTTATGTGTCGAAGCTTATTTTCTCCATCGAATCTGGTTTCTCATTGGGCGCAATCTCCGTTGTTAGATCTGGGGCCTCCAGATCCTACGATTATCGCTCTTATCATGTGGATGACTTGCTTGAATGTTAGCCAGTGATTAGAGCAGTTTTCTTTCTCATCCGCTGGACATGCGTCAATCAATGTATGGAATTTCTGGGTCCTCTAACAAATCGGCTTACCACCCGAAACACCTCGGATGTTCTACCGGTTTTGGAGTGCAGGACCCAACTGTTGTTTTAGCACTTTTCCCATGGTTTTCAGGTTTTCTTTGTGACTGTGTGCTCAGGTATTTTCCTTCTCGAGGGGTTTTTCCTAGCGACACGTGATTAGTGCACTAATCATGCATTAGAAAAAACCTCCGCTTTCTAATCTAGATTTCTTATTTTCCAGTTTGTGCCACTCCATGGTCTCCATGGGCCTCGATCAGCGTACTTTGACCGAAGGTCCTCGTTGCTACGTGCTGGCTACAATTGTCATTGTTCAGAGGTTATTTCTGATAGGCTTCGACATACATAAGACCATAAAATTTGGTATGTTTTCATATAGTTCGAGTAGCGTTAAGAGAGTTTAAGGATCCAGTTCGAATCATGCCTTCGCACTAAAAGAACCTTTCGTCCACCAAAAGACTGATATATTGATCTGAGCAGTAAATGAGAGTAACAACACCCTCTTCTTTCAGCCTCCCTACACTTTCCTTCGCATAGTTCCTCTGACCCAAAATCTTTGACCACTTCCTTGCTTGGATGGGTTGGTCGTCTTGGGAACAACTATTTTCTTCCTTGACTTCTGTTGGGTTGTGTTATATTCTTTCCACGACGAACCTACGTAGTGAACCGGGGGGTTAGAGGGGGGGCAGAGTCCCCCCTTCGTTGCACCGATTGCACAGTGGGGG
>APFE030297525.1:1248-13609 GCA_000404065.3 Pinus taeda
CCTGCCATTGAGGCATGCAGATTCCAAGGTACTGACGATTTCTAGATCATCTTTCTAGATAATGAGTCGGAGTCGATAGAAAGCGATCCGTCATAGGCAAGCCCATAACACAAAATCATAGATCAAGTCTGAAGAAATATATTTGGAAAGGAATAACTCAAGGATGGTCAATGATGGATGACAGATATTTTGCAGGTGAATGGTTTATTTGCACAAACCTCTTGAACACATAGCGACACTGTAGATGGCTTGGTGACAATTGACCCAAAGCTAATACCTGGAAACCGACTGAAGGCTTTCAATGTGGCTTGATTAACTGTTAGGTAAAGGATTTCCCAACCTAGGTGAATAAAAGTGTCGTGTTCAAGAGTGATGGAAAGTTTTTTCAAACACAAAGTACAATAAATAGGTTCATTTTTCTCTCTTTTCCCCCACCATTTCTGGCAAATACCTCTTTATTTTTGACAAGCTTGAGGAGGATAACATTTGCTTGGTTATAAGCTCATCCTTCGGATGAGTCCAACTTAGCTTAAGATTCCAGCCCTAAGAAGAAGTGGTCCGTTCCTGTTTGTAATTGAACAGGTCCTTTACTGTTAAAATTTTAACGAGTCCAGTATAGGAGAAACTTGGCGTTTTTCAATTTTAGGGAGTCAGAAGAAAAACTTAAGAAAACTCCATGGTTGTCCTTTTTCGTAAATTTGTGTCTCCCAAGCCCGAAAAAAGTATAAAATAATACTTGAGAGAACCGCTTGACCATTACGATCAAGGAGTAATTTTCATAATTAGTGCCTTCAATCTGAAAAAGTAAAAAAGTGATCGAAAACACGTCATTTTATTACCAATATCGAACTCGAAACGACAAAAGTCTGGCAATCTTTTCATGTTTATATGGTCAGAAAAGAGCTGTAAGTGGATCGTCTTTTAATTCCGTTTTAAAGAGTCTAAAAAGAAAAACCCGACAATCTTTTCATATTTTATGAGTCAGAAAAGAGCTTAAAGAGGACTCCTATGTGTTTTTGTTGAAAATGACCAATTCTCCCTAGATACCCAATATTCTGCACAAAAACTGCAAACATTACTCATATCTGTTTAAAAATTAATAAAAATGTACCAAAAGTGACCTTTTCAAAGTGAAAAATAAAGAAATTTATTTATTCAAAAAATCTTATAAAAAGGGCATTTACAAGTTCATTTTCACCGTTTGGCTTTGGAGTAAAAAGTAAGAGCTTTTGGTAAGAAAACTTCTTGTGAAGATTGTGAAAAATTAGACCGCTGGACTCAAGAACCATCTTCTCCAGGTAATCCACATCGTCCTTGACTTGCATTTCATCCGTGTGAAATTTTTTTTTAGGCTTTAAAATTTGATTTTTAGAAGGAAATTTGGGCAAAAAATCGCCTGCGGTGGTTGCGCAGGTGCGCCATGTGGCCTATGCGCACCTCAATTTTTCCATGCAGAGGGAAAATTCAGGGTGCCACACCTGTTCTTAAGGAAAAGTGCACAACTACACACTATCTCTAAAAGAATGGGTGCGAACCCCGCGAAACATGGATTTAAAACCCTAATTTCTTCATTTTTGCCGCACAAGTTTCAGATTGAAATGTTATAAACTACCTATTTTGCAATGTAGATAGAACACGAAGATGTGGATCAAGCCGCATTAATCCATCCACCTTCATTATAGGCATTGAGCGCATGCGAGCTATTTAAATTTTGGGCCATACCTGGCATAAGGGCACAGGTAGACTTTCTACAATGGCTGGTAGACAAGTGGAGCTTGCAGGACCAATGTTTCATCATTGGAGGACACCAGCTCGAAATCGAGCCAGAGGACATTTATTTTCTGACTGGTTTGCCGAAGAGAGGTGAAGGATTATCTCTATTCGGATCTAGGCCAGGTGGCCAGTCTGTCACTAGTCTTCGACTAGAGTTTTGCAATGTCCAAACTGCGGACAAACGAATAGATGTGAAGACCATCACCTGTCCTGAACTTAAATTGATCGCATTTACTGTCACCAGACTATGCGGAAGTGCATCATTGCATTTAGCTACTGGTTCCCAGATGCGCATGGCAGTAGACTGCTTCCGAGGCACCATCTTCAATTGGTGTGATGCTGTGTTGGCCAATGTGAAAGGCCAACTGACTAGGGAAAAGAATGGACAACTAAAGAACTTTGGATATGGTTACTTAGTTGTGAGCTTTTCCCTAGAGAGGGTACCTATGCTAGTTCGACAACAACTTACCATTGAGGCTAGACTTCCTCGAGATCCCAAGATTATGCTCTGGGTTGCAGTCATGGCCCGCCATCCTGAGGAGGGCACCGAGGTCGTTCGATTCTCACCTGAGTATTTTCGTTGGTTAGAGAACCAACTCTTTATGATTCAGGATTTTCGATATGCTGGGATGGATTATCGTGGTGATCCAGACATGGCTCTTCCACCAGGAGAGCAATGGGATGATACAGGTAAATTTTTTTCAACATTTTTAAAATTATATATATATATATATTTTTGTTTTAAATCGTCCAAAAACTGATAGTAAAAGGTTTTAAATGTAGATTTGGGTCCACGATGACCAACTGCTCTCCAGCCTTATGATAGAAGACAACCAGCTATCACGGCACCAACCCCACAGGACCAATTAGCAGAGACCTTGGCCGAATTGGAGAGTCATCTAGAGCGCTTGACAACAGATATTCCGGAGACCAGCATAGATGAAATTCCTCTTAGGTTACAGCGCTATGTGATTGGGGTCGCAGGACCTTTTAGGAGGTTCCTTTGTAGGGTGGCCCAAGTAGTGGTGTCTTATCGTGATCATCACCAGTGATACGATGATCGCCTTGTAGACTCATTTTTGGACTTTTTTGTGCTATCATTTTTTCCGATCATAAGGTGTTTTTCAACCTATGATCGAAGACGATGTATATTTTGACACACTTCTATGTTATGCTATATTACTATTATTGGTTATCTTGCAAAACATGTTATGGGATGTTTTTAAATTTATTGTTTTATTTAATGAAAATGTCTATTTAACATTCGAGAAGCAACTGCATCTGCTAATGTATTTAAATATTTGGAATGTGCTGATATTCAATGTAATCAAATTCTCGTTCCAAGAGACAAACTCTAAAAAATAATCGCAATAACATTGGATTTCTAATGGCATAAACTCTATTAAGCTGTAATACAACGAGTTCTGAATCTAACCTAACAATCAAACTCCGAATTCCAAATGAAATGGATTCAGATAATAACTCAATGACTGCACTGTATTCTGCAATGTTGTTCGTTGTTTGACTGAGGCTTACCCCATGCATAGATACTAACTCGTCAGAGGGCGAATAGATAACCCAAGCTATGGAAGAGATGTTCCGTGTACTACGACAAGTGCCATCAGCAAAACCGATGTATGTTTGGAGAGGCGTCGACATCTGCAATATCAAGAGTAAAATCAAGATAAGCAAGAAATATAATGAAAAACACTCTCTAAAGTAAAGCACGCATTCCTAATCTAAAAACACACCAAACCTAGAAAGAATCTAGTCTAAAAATCTCCACACTAATCTTTTAAGCATAATATCGCTTTAGATAAAGCCCATTCCTAGGTTTACCTAAAGAGACACCGTCAAAATCTTCTAATTCATAGGCCCCTTTTGCTAGATTTCGCTTAACAATATATGGACCATGGCACATGGGTACAAATTTTTCAGCCCCTAGCTTATCGTTTGCTTGATCATAAAGTAAGACTAGGTCTCCTTCCGAAAAATTGCGGGGTGTAACATTCCGATCATACTGAGCTTTAATTCTTTTGGCATGAGTTTCGATAGCTAATGCGGCATCACGTCGATTCTCATCTAATTGAGCTAAGTATAATAAACGTTTTTTCTCTTCAGAAGTGGTTGGTAATAATTGTACGACAATTTGTAATGACAGGATTTCACATTCAATGGGTAGTATTGCCTCTAAACTATAAACCAGTTGAAAGGGAATAAAACCTGTTGATGTTTTGATTGAGGTTCGGTATGCCCAAAGCACTGAAAATAACATGTTACGCCAATTCGACCTATGAATCCCAATGATTTGTTGGATCATAGTGACTAGAACTTTGTTGATTGCTTCAATGAGACCATTTGCTTGTGGGTAATATGGAGTGGAACTATCGTGATGCAGGCCAAGCTGATCTGTAAGTTCAGTCATCATGATGTTTCGAAAATGACTCCCATGGTTAGTGATAATCGCTTGAGGAACACCAAACCTAGTAATTATGTGATTGAAAACGAAAATCGCAGTAGTTTTGCCGTCTGCCAAAAATGTAGGCATCACCTTGGCCCACTTGGTAAAATAATCTACCGCAAGGATGATATACGCATGCCCCTTGACCGAGCGAGGTTACATGTAATAAAATCGATACCCCATTTTGTGAATGGACCAACGACAATTATAGGGTGGAGAGGAACAGGTGGAGTGCGCATCTTACGATAAAAATTTGGTAATTGTGGCATTTCTGGACTGTAGTGATACAATCTTTGAATAAGGACGACCAGAAATAGCCAGCGCACAAGATCTTTTGGGCTGTGGCATACCCAGACATATGACCGCCACACGCCCTAGAGTGACAGTCATTAAGAACCTTTTCAACTTCTTCATGAGTTAGACAACGTCGAAAAATAGAATCCACCCCACGCCGATAAAGAGTATCCCCAATAATAGTGTAAGGTTGGGATTGGAAATGTATTTTCCGGCGCTGAGATTGTGAGATGTCAGGCCGAAAAGATTGGGTCTGGAGATAGACAATGATATCTCCATACCATGGATCAACAGTTCTGATAAGGAACAAGGATTCATCAACAATGGGTTCTTCCACCACATGTTCGGTATCAGCACGAGGGAAGTCACACATCAATTCCGCAAAAACAAAAGACTTATTTGACTTGGCCTTTTCAAATTCCAAGTCAAATTCCTGCAGGATGACAATCCATTTGGAATACTTTCCCCCTGGCAATTGTTTAGTTAAAATGTATTGCATAAGGTTACAGTTAGAAATGATGGTGGTTTTACGTAGTAAAATGTAATGACGAAATATTTGAACAACTTGTACTGTTGCCAAGGCCAGTTTCTCCACATGTGAATATTTTAACTCGGTCAGAGTTAGAGTCCGACTAAGATAATAGATCACATGTTCACTCTCGAATTCATCCTGTTGAACTAAGACCATCCCAATGGTGGAATGGGAAGCGGCGAGGTACAAGAAGTAGTCCTGGTTGTAGTTGGGAGGATGCAATAACGACACATGGGTCAACGCGTGTTTAAGTGCATCGAAAGATTTGTTAGCTATCTCATCCCAAAAGAATGGAGTGTTCTATTTCAACAACCTGGTGAAACCTTTTGTAATCTCGGCGTAGTTAGGAATGAAACGACATAAAAATTTTGCTTTCCCTTGTAAACTTTGGAGTAGGTGAAGAGTCGAAGGAGGTGGTAATTTGACAATGGCTTTGACCTTCGAAGGATTGACGCGAATGCCGGCTTTCGAAACAACAAATCCCAGTAAACGACCCGTTTCTATATAGAAAACACATTTGTCGGGTTCAACTTAATCCGATAATGCCTACATCTCATAAAATTTACTCGTAAATGAGTGAGATGGTCAGCTCAACATAAAGAATGAGAAGTAAATCATCGAGATAAGGCTACACAATGTGCTCGATGTCATGAAACGCATAAGACTAGCCCTTTGAAAAGCTGCGCCGACATTCTTCAATCCAAAAGGTAACTTGCAATAAGCAAAGGTCCCCCATGGACAAAAGAATGCCATTTTTGGTTGATCGGCAGGTATAATGTTAATTTGATTGTAACCGGAAAAGCCATCCATAAAGGATAAAAATTTATTGTCGGCACAAATCATCGATAATTTGATCGATATAGGGTGTTGGATAATTTTCCTTGGGACAAGCACGATTAATATCCCTAGAGTCAATACATATTCTTATTGTCCCTTGCTTTTTAGTAACCGGAACAATATTCGATACCAAATCCGTTAAAGGAATTGGATAAATGAAACCTGCTTTAAGTAATTTCTCAACTTTTGTTTTGATGGCAGCAACTTTTCGTGGGTGTATCTGACGCAAACGTTGCCGGACGGGTTTAGCATCCGGGTAAGTTTTGATCTCATGCACAACAATTGAAGGATCAATTCCTGGCATTTCCTCATAGGACTAGGAAAAAACGTCACAAAATTCTTGAAATATGGCTTTATATGTTTTGACTTCAGTGTCCATACAAGAAGCACCTATGTGAATGTTTTCAACAATCCTAGGTTTGACTGAAATGTCGATAGGAACCGTTCGAGAAATATTTGCTAAATTTTGTTCAGAATCAGGATGTTTCAATAGATTCTGCGGTTCTTTGACATATTCAGCAGTAAAAATAGATGAAAAATCATTCTCAAAAGGATCAATCTCTGGTAAAAATGAAGATCGATGATGAAGATCTTCCCATGGTAACTCATCAACAGACAAAAGTTCCCGAATTTTCTCATCGGTGTGAACAGTTTCAGAAAAGGTTGTTGAATTTGAGGTTGAGATTGAAAGTGATTCTCCATGGATCACATTCACTAGATCAAGATTAGTTGAACTTGAGTCGGAAAATGACTATACAGCCTGATAAGCAACTTCTAAGGGACTCAAAGGCATGGCATCACCAAAAGAGTCCACCTCGGAATCGGATGGAACGAACCAAGGATCGTCAAGAACAATGGATTCTGACGAAATCATATGAATAGTCACGAAAGGAGACGGTACGTTGGGAGGAGGAAATGAAAAAGTTCCGAGTAAACCAAAATCTTTAACTAATCCTACCCCAATATCCTTATAAGGGATAGCGGTTTTACCAACATGTTGAATACTCTCAGCAGAGGATGGGTCGGATGAAAAGTAAGTTAACTGTTCTATTGTAACGATCTTTCCATTATGTGGAAACTTAATAAGCCGAAAGACCGATGAAACAACAATAGTCATGGTGTAAGACCAGCTACGACCCAAAAGAAGGTTGTAATCCAAAGGGGCATCAACCACCTCGGAACCAGACAGAGCTGAGGTTGATGGGTTGGAATTAGAAGATTCCGCTTCCTTACCACCAATAGGACTCTTACTTCCATAATCTTGCGATCGTGTCGTAATCCTAACATGGGACATCATCATTATGGGCTCTTCCGAGGCACTAGAGGAAGAACCTATCATCTTACTGTCTTGACTCGGAAAAGGATCCTTCAAAACAGCAGGTGTTTGAGAACCTTTGACGATTTTCGCAACCTCAGCACAATGTGGACAATCTCTTGTAAAATGCTCCTCATCGCAGATGAGACAAGGATAGCAAGGTTTATGTTTCTCGTCAGTAGATTCAGGTTTATTAGATTTCTCTTTCGAGTTTTGCTTATTCTTCTTCTTTCCTTTCTTCTTACTGCCAGATTTTGATTTGGCCGTAGATGATTCTACGACATGAACATTGGCAGAAATTTCAGTTGAAGACTCTCCCTTCAGGGAATCTGGTAAAGTTATAATAGGAGAAGAATTCTTGGAGGATTTCTTCTTACTTTTGGTATTAACAGTACCAATCACACCATCAGTGGCATGAGACCCTGAGGGAGGTGCAGTTATTTGATTTTGCTTTTGAATTTCAGGGATTTTCTCGTGTAAAGTACTTGACTGCGTATAAACTAAGTCAAGGTACTGAGATTGAGCAATTACTTGCTCTTTGGTAACTACTCCTGCCTTGGCTACGTCTTCGGTTATTTTAGGTAATAACAATTTTACAAACCATTCTGCCAAAATTTGGTCCGGGATAAAAACTTTCACTAAACAACGTCGACGTCGCCATTCATGAATATGGTATGAAATATATTTGGACGTCGACTGTTTTAATGAAGTTAATAATTCCGTTCCATTGTCATACCGGACTGGCAGCTGAAAATGAGTAAGGAAGGAAGTGGCTAACTGACTAAAATTGTAAAAAGAGCCTCGTGGAAACTCAATGTACCACTTCGCTGCAAGGCCAATCAAAGTGCGTTGAAAAAGATGAAGATGAATTGAAGCATCTATAATGGAATTCGATGCACACTAGAGATGGTAAGTCATCACATGATTTGATGGATCTTCTCCTGAATTCCCCTCAAACTTTGGTATATCACTGGGCAACTTATTTGGCATTGGCAGCCAAAATGGAAGATAATTAATGGGATTGTTCGTAAGGCGTGACAAGTCAGGTAAATCCAAAGTTGCCATAAATGGTAACTGATGGTTTGGATCCTGAAAACTTGGGGTCATAAGACCAGCCCCAGGAGGAGGATATCCAGGATAACTTGGAATCGGATTGGCATTTGGGATATTATATCCTCCTGGAAAACTAGGATTAACCGGACCATACTAGGGTTGTTGAGGTTGTTGATAAGTATAACCAGGGTACGATTGATACTGATAAGCTGGGTTCTGCACAGTAGGATTGAATTGGTACTGTCCCTGGTACGGTTGATAAGTGAATTGAGGTTGACTTGTGACAACCGTACTAGGCCCAGGTTGTCCTACAGGCATTGAAACCGAAGTCTGTATTGTAGGTCCGGACTGAGGTAAAGAGGTCTGAGGAGTTGATACAGGAACAATAGAAATTGGAGCTGCTGATACTCCAGAAATAGGTGGGGTGGATTGAACAGAGGCCGCAGTAGTTGCAGTAGACGTTTGGGGCGAAGTTCAAGGTGAACTAGGCCCAGGCTAATGAACTACCCCAGGAGTAGAAGTTTGAGTAGTAGGCTGGACAGGTTGCTGGGGTGAACCAGAAACCAAAGGCTATTCAGATTGAGATGACAACTGCACACTGGGTTGCGAATTCTGTTGATCCCACACCACATTCATTCCGGGGTATGGACTCATAACAGGTTGAGCATATTGAGGACGAAAACCAGGTTGAGTAAAAGGTTGATAATTATACGGTACATTTCCCGTTCCTTGAACAAATGATTGACCTGAAGGTGGTTGGAAACCTTGAGGTTGGTATTGACCTTGTGGTTGGTACTGACCTTGAGGCTGGTACTGACCTTGAGGCACATATTGAAACTGAGGTTGACCTTGAGGTACATATTGATACTGGGGTTGACCTTGAGGTGAATATTGCGTCTGGGGTTGACCTTGAGGAAAATACTGTCCCGTAGGCATGTGATGTCCTTGAGGTTGCCCCCCAAGCGGTAATCTACTACCTTGAGGTTGCCCCCCAGGCGGTATTGAACTACCTTGAGGTTTCGGGTTAGGAATAGTACCAGACATCATAAGAATCTCTTCGACACTTAATGGTTTAGTTTTGCTATTACCAGGAGATACTACATATTCGATGGGTTGAGGAGATGCTCCTGAAAACGTACCAGATAAAGACAGATACCCGGAAGGAACAGAAGGACCGCCATGTAAAAATGTATCTGGCGTCTGAGAAAACAAGGATGACTATCTCGACATATTCAAAGGAGGATAATAACCTTTGGGTGTTGGATGGAAAGGAAATCGAGGTGGTGAAGATGTGAGACCTGGATTTTCTAAAAAGTTGGTCAATGAAATATGCCAAGCGTCACCTCTAATGGGACTGTAGAAAATGGATTCACGCTTCCTAAGTTCGATAGCTGGTTGATTTTTAGGGATGTTTATACCTTCGTCTGAAATTACAAGCTCTTCTATGGAAATAAGTCCAGAAGGAAGATTCTGGGTAATGATACTTTCTACCCTGGGTGAACTAGGACCACTAGAAACAGGAGAAGCAAATCCCGAAGATGGAGTAGCAGCAGGTTCAGTTTCAGGTTCAGATATTTCAGGTTCTTCGGCTAATGAACTAGTAGGAGTAATACTACCAGTAACTTCGGAAAATGAAATCGGTTCAGAAATATGTTTTGTTGCTTGAACTAGATAATTAGGGTGTATCATTAACGAAGACTCTCCGGCCTCTGGTGACCCAACTCTACTTTCACTAGGTGTGACAAGAGCTCGTAGCCCTTCAAGTTGACTTGCTGTAAATTCAGGAGGTTGCCCCCAAAGTCGATGGGATTGTCTCGGTAATTCAGCCACGATTAATTATTTAATTACTTCACACGAAAACAAAGAAAATCTCAAGAAAACCACCTAAAGTCTCTAAAGAACCAAACAATTTGAAGCACACGCCTAATAAATCTAGGATATCAAACGACACACAAACAATATCTTTCCGGATTGAAAACACTAGTTAGTGATGAAATCCAATGTCGTAGAATTCAATACAGAAATGGCAGTTGGAACAGTTACCCCGACAATATGCTTAATGAAACAGACTGGCACAAGTTTCTCCACTATAACCATCTCGAGTGAAGATAACCCCCCAGAGAGTCCAAGTGAGTCTAGTCAACGTCTGCTCCAGGTATAGTGGGATCTTCCCTCCATCGTCACCTAGGAAAGAGTCCTATAGATTAGGGCCACTAAGGTTACCAACGGAAACAAATATACCTAGGGGAATAGTCTACAATCCGATACGCACGCAAGGGCAGAGTAACAGGCTCAATCCCCTTGAAGGCTCCTTGACATAATCCAAGGTTTACCAACAAGTGATCCCAGGCTCCTCGACAATGATCAATCCGAGGTTTACTGTTTTTAATACGTGAATATCTTCTATCGTTCCCAATGAGGAAGGATTGATTCCCACACTAGTTCAGATATGATCTCGTGCTTCTCCTTTAACAGGAGCTTTCCCAGAGCATAGATGTAACAATTGGAATTTCTCCCTACCACAAGATCGACTACTTGTTTGTTTAAACTATCTTGGAGAGTTAATTACTCCCTACTCCAACATACTAGCCTAAGCTATGTTGGTGAAAAGAGCCCTAGAAAATAAAAAGATTGCTAGATGGATTTTAATTAGCGTTAATTTTATTGGTTGTTTCTTAAGTCAATGGGTGTGGAGATGAAACTTTATGGTGTGAAGAATTGACTCCAAAACACTAAAAAATGCACCTAAGATGATAAACAATTCCTTTTCTTTTCAATGAATTTCTAGCTAAGGAAGAGTTGAAAATGCAATGCTTTGAAAATCAAATCTTTCGCTTAACATACAACTGAAAGGAAAAAATTTTGTATTTTTCAAAGAACTTCAAAAACGAGACTACTAATCATGCTCACGAAAAATCCCTTTGCTTTTCAACAATCAAAAACTACAAGAACAAACAATTCTTTCAAGAGAGCTTTTAAGATTTCTAGAAAAACTCTAAAAAACTATTGAAAACAAATTTTCCAACAAGCTTCTATAATTTCTACGAAAAACTCAAAACTATAATCTAATTTTGAGATCTAAACGAAAAATGGATTGAAAAGAAACTTGAAATGTTTTTGAGGATGCTTAACTTAGTCTTTCAGCTAACTAAGGATCAATTTGTTTAGCTCAACAAACTAATTACAAACACCCAATTATGTTTTAATAAAAAATGAAATTCGAAACTTTCAATCAAGTTTAATCAAAGTTTTGCAAAAGAGACAAATGGGATCTAGCTCTCTTCAAGGATAGATTTCATAGGCTAGTCAAACTCAGCAAGAAGACTAGAGAGACCAGGGTGATCTAAGGCTCTAAGGCTTCTGATCTCTGAGCTACTACGAAGACCAAGCAAAAATCAATCCAACAGGAAAAACTTCTAGAAAATCACTTCAAACGAGAATGCCAATGAAAACTAACTCACAAGGAACTTTTGTCAAGACAAGTGCAGGTCTGGGCATAAACTAACAGCTATGGACAAAAACTAAACCTAACTGGGCGGATGGATTTGAGGTTTTTCAAACTTTTGACAGGGTCCGCAGGCCCCCAGTAGAACCAGGTGCGGTGCCGTTCTGTGTTACACTGTAACAGTGCGGACAAGTCTGCACTGTACCTAACGTAGAAGGTGCGGTCCTCTTCCAAAATTTCGAAAAATAAAAATCAAACCAGGATCTAACAAGTACCCAAACTCACACACATCAAGGGAAAATCAGAAACCAAAACTCAAGTTTCTCAAGTCAAAGCAAAGACAAATCAAAAACCAAACCAAACCAGTCCCCAACGGAGTCACCAATTTGTTGGCCGGATAAATCGTTCTTGCGGACAAGACCGATCTCCCTAGTATCGAATGATATCTAGAAACAAGGAGCACAAACAAATCTACTTTTATCTAAACATGTTTCAATTCATAAATGAAAACTAAGAGGTGTAACAGACCCTACCTCAGTCCAACGCTTGTTTGTGGCAGCTTTATTCCAACAACTTCAAGCAGTTCCCTTTTAATAACCTGCATACACAAACAAACACACATCAAAGAACACCTGCATAGATATTATAATA
>APFE030297525.1:15485-52797 GCA_000404065.3 Pinus taeda
CAAGAATCTTCAACTTTCAACCTCCCCTACAACCAGCCCAATGCCTGAATTTATAGTGCAAATGGAGGAAGTTGCAGGTCCACCATTGAAGGGATAAGTTCCTCCTTCAATGGGATAATCACCTCATATCATGGAGTTAGCTCCCGTAGTTATGGAATGGATGAACCAAGGTGGAGCGGACTTGCCAGTGTAATATTCCTTATAGAAGCGTCCAGAAGTGACCCAAGTGAGTTTTTAAGAGCGAACTCAAGCCTTTTTAACTTTTACAGGGGTTCGCACCCATCGCTTAATAGACAGAGCGGTCAGGTTCGCAGGGGACATGACCATTGGGTGCAGTACCGCAGGCAATGCTAGGAGAAAGTGTGAAACCAGGATTTGAGATATTTTTAAGGTCTTTCTCCCATTTTCAAGGCTTGACATGAAGAGCTAAGGCTTAAGACTTGGAAAGGAGGTATGTATGAGTGGTGATGGCCTCACACAAACTGTAGAAAGTAATGGTGACAATTTTTTGTGTAACAAGACCCTTCTCCTCAAAGTACTATACACTATGCATTCTCAGTGAGCAAGCCTGCGATATCTAACTCCAGAACTTTCTCAATGTGCATAAGTTTGCATCTTCCTTCCTTTCTACTACACATTGTGCACTCCAAGTGCATAGTACTTCACTCCTTGCCTCTTGATCCTCCACACTACGCCCAATAAGGCCTCTCTCTCAACCCTTGTGCACTTTTCCATCGCAGTCAACATTTTGCATGAGAAAGCAAGGTAGATTAGGTGATTTTGGGACATACATTGTCTGTCTTGAGTGAACTACATTTTTAGGTGCTATCACCCTAACATGGCAAGATGAGGGTCAAGGAGGTCAACAAGGAGAAATTATGAAAAGACACTTGCGGAGGTGAGACACAAAGGGATCATCAAACAATGAGATATAGGAACTATAAACTACGACAAATGGATGAGACTGAGATGACATGGAAGACTCCAATACTTATGCAGAAACTTTGGAGGGTGAAGATGAAGCACATCATGGTGAAAGTAATGATGATGCTACTAATTTCATAACATACATATAACAACAACACAACAAGATATTATAATATAATTGAGTGTCAAGGACTCAGATATCAATGATAATCGTTTTTCTGGTAAGCTCCATTGGAACGTTTTGAAAATGTCCTACCGATGCCAAGGGGCATCCGTCATATGCCCTCAAAGTGATAGGGGAAGCAATGAGTTCCAGAGATCCCAATTTCTTACAAACTGAATTTAACGTGATACATATGGATTCCCCCTTGTTAACAATGCATTGATGGATGGTGATATTTCGAATGGTGACCAAAATATGGAAGGCAACTATAGAAGTTAGTCACAGTTCTGAGTTGTCCAAATCGAAGGTTATGAATCATGAATCAGATGGTTCGATTGCACCTAACACGGAAAGTAGGGCTTTCCAATGAGTTGGATAGGTTTGTAGGACCTCTAATGCCAACATGGCTCAAGGAGACTACGTTAGGCCATCAAAAATGTTAGAGTTATAAGTCTCCATTGAATTATGAGTTGTACAACATAATTTCCCTTGACCATATTTGAGATGGGTTCAATAGGGGGTCGTGGTAAAGTCAAAGGTGGAATAACTTTAGTATTAGTTGATGTTGAAGGATTTGGTTCCGAGGGAGTCCCATAATCACAATTTCATGTTTGTAGGAGAAAACTTTTCCTTGCCATAAAAATATCATGCTTTATCATGTCATTAGAATTGTCCCCAATTTGATTTTGGTATGGGGGAGGGGTAGCCTCATGTTGTGTGGCTACCACTCCTTAGTGGGGGAAAGGATTTAGCATTATTGTAGGTTTTTGGTTCGCTCCCCCTTAACCATTGGATTCTCTCATACACTTTAACTCAGGTAGTTGAGGACAATGATAAGTGTAGTGCCCACACTCTCCACAAATAACACAAGAATGGTTAATCCTAAGGTTGGAATTCATGTTTTTCTTTTATGGGTTATTTGTACCCTGGTTATGGTTTGGGTTTCAATTAGGGGAATTGCACCTAGTGAGTGCCCATAAAGGTTTTTGTTGTTGGTTCCCCTGGTCCTTTCTCTCTTTTCTATTTATTATTCCCCTTATTTTTACTAGGATTTAAAAGGTTTGCAGTGTTGATTTGTTCAAACAACTGCTACTACTGAGGGAAGGAAGGTTGCACATAATTTACTCCTTGTTTTTCTAAGTTGGGGGATTAGTTTGTTGAGGTGTTGGGAAAGGATAGTAAGGATTTCCTTGACTAGGATTGGTGTTGCTATATTGGGAGGTTTAAACCATCTTGGCGGCATGTGAAGGGTATTGGTTACCTTGCATGAGAGGGTTTTGAGAAGCCACAGGTTGATTGGGATAATATCTAATGTTGGATGGGACTGGTGATGTGGGTGGACCACCAAATTATTGGAAGTTAGGTTGTAAACTGTACACATTTCCAGGGTGTTGGAAGGTACTTTAAGTTTGACTTTGGGTAATGTCCCCAATTAAATTGTTGGCGACATTTGATGCTCTAGGTTTATCTTTTCCAAAACACTGTAATTGGGGAGCATCAGGGAGTACAAAGTCAAGGTACCTTTACTATGTGTAGATAATCTCAAACTATTGAACTTTACTAATGGACTCTTCCTTTTTTTGTGGCATAATTGTGGCCACATCTTTTTTGATTGCTAGAAAAAGAGATTTCAAGAAGAAATCGAGGTGAATTTATTCTGTTACATTCACTTTACAAATGCTATGATATTTTTTCCACTCATGGACATGGTCTCAAATGTGTGTGGAGGTCGTTTTCCAGAAGTGTTTCAACAGTTCAACCCCTATGTCATGGCGAATTGAGAGTTGGAAAAGCGTGAGGAATGATCTAGCTAAGGGTTCAAGCATTACATGTGAATGAGATGCCTCACATACTATTTTGCTGCAAGGCTAGTGAGGGTAAGCTAAAACAATCTCAAATGAACTCAATCCTCTATGATGCTATTGGATGAGCACCATAAATGAAAATTCATAATGTCCCGCCTATTTTTGTCCAAGCTTAGGGATGTCTGAAGGCAGTTTGGTTGGTGTAGGGGTCCATTGTTGATTGTGAGCAATGGGATCATTTACAAATCATTTGTAATCTTGGTTAGATATGGAAGATTTAAGGAATCTAAAAATGGGATTATTTTATGGTATTTTCCATCGTAAAATAACTTTAAAATGAAGTGTTCAATGGAGTCCCTTGTGGGGGAGTATGAACAGGATTACCTTGAGGGGTAGTATGTGGACTCCCATGAGGGGTAAAAGGATTATCTTGAGGGGGAGTGGTCCGAATCAAGGTTGAACCAAGAAATGTTGAGCCAATCAAAGTGGATGAATGCTGCCTCATGCACCCAAATGGCGAGAGACCGGGCACACCTCCTAGTGATGGGGAGAGGTTTTGGATGTGTCTAGAACGATGGAAGACTCTTGATTCCCCCTATGGTGCAATAGAAAGTGTGTGTTACTTTAGATATGGTGAGGGAGGATTTTCTAGCAAACAAAATTAATCACATACATAAAACAAAGTGAAAAATAAATGGTTAAATCTCCCTTTATCTATCGAATATGTGAAAAAATCAACAAAAAGGGTTTGTGAGGTTTTTGGCATTTGAAAAAAATCTGAAAAAGACGTAAACGTCCTTTCTACTCAAATAGTAACTGGGCGTTGAGAATATTCTGTATTAGGATGTTGGGGCCACGCCCCGAAAGTACTAGTGACATTTTCAACAACCAAGAACTAACCAAGGTGTGATAGGGTTATAGTGGAGGGTACTAGGGTTATGTCCCAAAAGAACTAGCGACGCTTCCAAAAACCTGACTAAAATTGCCACAAGTTATAAGTGCTCTCACACCCGCAACATATATTGAAATATGCCTTAATTTTTGGCCAATAAGTTACCTACATCTAGTGGGAATGAGTGAATCTCAGCTTCTAGTTATCGGTTTTTGACCCAATACCACTACCAACTGTCAGGAGACAACATGAAGGTATGTGATAATCCATCACCTAGGTCTTACCCACTTCACAAGTTTCTTCTCATTACCGGATTTGTCACTGGATGATGCATGATTTAAAGCTTCCTATAAGACAACTTATATGTTTCAAAATGTAAAACAGCCATGACAACTTCTTTTTTTTCCTACCCCTGTGGTCCTAACGTGAACTATAAATTATCTTGTGGCCCTTTTGGGGAATTTAATTTGTTCAAGTTAAGGTTGTTTTTATAGAGTTTTTACTTCACTTAGGGTGTGCAACAAAATGTAAGCTAAAAGAAACTAATTACAAAGTTTCGAAAAGGAGGATACCCTTTATACAAAGTTTAAAGTTAGCTTAGTGTATGTAGTGAAAGTGTGTGCAAGTGAATCTGTGAGCATAAAAAGTGTGAAGTGATGTGGATATGAGGTGATCCTTTACAAATTCCCTAATTACACTATGTTATGCATGTTTCTTCCAATAAAATAAAGAATGTGTGGATGATGGACCACTTACTTCCTTCCTACTTACACTACGTGAGCATATAGGGAGATGAAAGCTTAGTTATTTTAGAAATATTTCATATGCCACCATAGGTTTGTTATAAGGATGTAAGGGAGGCATGGGCTACTTTATTTCTTTAATAACACCAATTCCTGGTCCCATTAATAATTGAAATGAAATAAAATACTTTGTTTAGAAAACCAAGTAAAAAATGTGTGGATTTAAGGCCACTTACTTTCCTCCTAGTTAAGCTAAGTGTGATGTGAGTTTTGTAATGAGGAAAACAAGTCAAAAATATATGTGCACTAGGGCCACTTACTTTCCTCCTAGGAAGGTTGTGTTTTGATACAAAATTTCAAAATAAAAGATAAGAAACTACCCTACTTATAGTGGTTAGAAAAAAATTGAAAGCCTAATTGAACTAAAAAAAATTGCAGGAGTGTAGGTAGGTCACTAAAGACTGCCACTACACTCTGGAAAAGGGAATTATAATGAAATTTTTAAGCTCTTTGTGTGTCTCATGGGTTATGTTCTACACAGTCGCAAGACCCACACTATTTTCTCTGCAAATATCTGCGAGGTCGACTCGAAAAAACAAACAACGATACTTTTCGGCTGCACACAGGTCCAAGGGAGGTCTGCACAAGTCTAGAAGGATTGTGATGGAAACATAGTGGAATTATAGAGAAGAAATACTTGCAAAACAACCAATTAGACTAAAAAAGGAAAGCAAGTGGAGTCACCATTTTGTATGGTGTTTGCTTGCCTATGAGTCCCAAAATTACCTTCCTTGCAACTGATTGCTTTCTACAAGTTGCATAAAAAAAATGAGTGATGTCAGTGAGTGAAGATGGACTAAAAAATCATTGAATTAATGGAAACAAAAATAAACTAAATAATACAAAATAAGCTTGTGAAGCAAAACAAATCAACAAAGGGGTATTGAAAAAGATTCTCTTTATTGATTGTTGGTGGTGGAAGAGTTACAAATAAAGTATCAAAGACACTTGAAGAGAGTTGCTTGAGCAATGCCACTCAATAGCTCTCAACAAGGATTTCCCCTTCTTAATCTCTTTTGGAAGCTCTTTCTCTCTCAAAGAAGCATAGAAAACTCTCTACAATGGTGGAATTCTCCTCACAATGGTACATTAGATTGCTTGGGAGAAATTTTCACAACATAACAATGCACAACTTCTTGTTTTTGGCTCTCCATGGATTTGTATTTATAGAAATTTTGGACACTCCTTGCCTCCTTTGGATCATCAATTAGGTTTTTTGCCTTATAAATGAGATGAGAGTTACCATTCTATCACCATTAAGGATTCTTAGGGCTCAAGCATCAAATGGTCAACCCATCATGTCAAGAGGTGAAGTGTTTTTGAAGCAATTTTGCGTCCCAAGGTGCTGGCTGGCCTTCTCGTGACCCTTGTGGCTATCGAAGGAAAAGTCATGATGTATTGAATTTCTTGCTTTGGAGCACCCATTAGGGTTGATTTTTTTACTCAAAATTAGGAAAGAATTTGATTTTTTTTCTCTTCATGATGTTTCCAACTGAAAATGTAACCCCCGTACATGTTTTTCACTAACTTTGAGTATCTTCTGTTGCGTACAAATGAGTGTACTATTTTCTCATAATAACAGTTTCCCCCTGATGTGTGAGGTTAGGAGTAAGCGCATAGGCAAAATACATCATGTTTTACTCTTTTGATGATGAGTCTTACTTATTTAGAGAGAGAAACAAACCACAAAGATGATTAGGGAAAGATCATGGATTGATAACTAAAAGAAATACAAAAAGTATCTATAGGAGGTGAGTATGTCCCATGATCGTTATGATAACTATGAAGGAAGTATTACAAACATACAAGAAATGTTTTTTCAAGTCAATGTTGATGTGGCTGATGCGCTGATGACTAAAGAAGAGAATTATTTTTACCCTCAAGGGTGTCTCTCACAAATAGGTTGAATTGGTGCTCCCATGCATTGAATATAAAGAACAGTTAAAGGAGGTGTGATCAGATGCATGGGTCTTCGACTAAATGAGAGAATTGCAATGGTAAAAAAGTATGGTACTTCCTTGACATGAAAACCTATGTTGGTGTTGAATTTCAAGGATATTGACGACATCAATAGGAAACAATGATTCCCACTGTAGCACCCGAGGTTGTCCCAAAAAGTGGGGGAGAAACTAAGTTACTACTTCGATTATGGAAGATGAGCATTGATGTTGATAGAAACGAAGCACCAACCACCTAGAAGATGATTCTGGGAAATCCATATGAAACTACAGAATATGTTGTAATAGGATGGGTTAATAGATAAGATAATGATAGCTGATAGTGTGGTAGGAATACAAAAAAAATTCCCAAGATTGGAGCATTAATGCAAGTGGTGACAATCAAAACAATAGTGATGAGGTAAATTCCCATCGAGTCGGTAGGACATCCATGGGAGATATGTGTATGTTTTGACTACCATGGTAGGTTATGAGAAAATGGTGATTAGTGGTGTGGACAAGAGGTGGGTAAAATGAGAGCTCCAACCAAGGGTGACTAAGGACTGTTGTCGAGTAACTGACATGAAAATATGGGTGAGTATCCTTGTCCTAAAAAAATATTTATACACTTTCCAAAAGAATTTAAAAGTGGTTTTGGATGTACAAACACGGAGACATGTGCCCCAAGAAAATAACAATCAACGTAATGATGTAGGTCATTTTTTGCAGAGGATGGGGGCCCCATTGGTTGATCTCGATGTGAGGTGAATGAAGCGGATGTGATAACACAGATAGTCGATTGCAATTATGCATGAATGATAGGCCAAGTGTAGAATGCAGTGGTGCATTCATCGTGATTTGAAAAAAATAGTGGCCCAATAGTAGGTTGGTAAGCAAGAAGCGGAGAAGAGAGAAATGAGGTTGATCTACAATTCATGCAAATGAATTGGTTCCTGAGCATGGGAAATATGCACATGGATACCAATAGTGTGGAGGGAACTATAAACTAGGGTAATCCATGTAAGTGAAGCTCTATCCACCAATATGGACTTTTACCATGTATTGGTGGAAGGTGATGATAAACGTGGCTGAGATGGTGGTCCTTATGGTTTATTTTAGAGATATGATGTTGAGATATGCACAATTTCTAAGGAAACTTATCATGTTGAGTGAAGAATGATACCTTAATTGTTGATTTCCACCAGAGGAATGAGTTCACTATGAAGCTATTGATAACATGCAACTTTAAAAGCCAATACCCCAAGTGAAAACATCTATATATGATAATATAGAAACTGGAATGTACTGAGAAAGATGTTTGCAAAATCACAAGAAGCCACTCTTGATGGGTACTCTAAAATGCAAAATGGGCTCGAAAATAATTTCTTTTTGATGAATTGAATAGAGGATATGATGAAGTAGATGAAGGTAGCATGATTGCAATTACCCTGATGGTTTTGCAAAAGGATCTCATGAGCTCCAGCATGGACCACTAGAAGAATGAAACAAATGGTGAATATAAGGGTCATGGAGCCCACATTGCCACCTCATTTTTACTTGTTGACATGGAACTCAATGTGGAGCCCCGTGATCATTTCTTGTCGTTGTGGTCAGCTAGAGTACCCAAGTTGCGAGCGAGGAGAGTTAGGTTAGTGGGTCGTACAGGGTGTTCTGTACAACCCTTTATAGGAAGAATTCCCAAAACCATCATGGGCGACAACAAGATAGTCACATGAGGTCGTGTGGGTAAGTGAGATTATGCTACGATAAGCTCGTGTTTGAGGGAAAAGTAGTTGCATGGGTGGGATGACTGTAAGAGATATAAGCGCGAGGCCCTCTGGTCATGGACCTTGCGGGTTAGGGTGAAATAGTCACACGATATGCTCGTGTATAAGAAAAACATACACAAGACACTATCGCACCTATTTTTGAAACAATTACGAGGCCTGCGTGGCTGTTTTGGAAACAGCCTCGTGGGTTACCAAAGTTAGGAACTTTGGTACCTGTGCCAATTTTTTTGGTTTCTTCTTTTTTGACTAACCACATGGGGGTCACCATTGCACAATGGTTTTATGGTGAGAGTGAGATTGAATTAATTTGCATGTGATAGTGAAGGTAGATGCACAACTAATTAGGTTTGGTTTGCAAAAGTTCTTAAAAAACCCCTGGTTGAGATTGCACAAGGAGTTTCTGCATTTTAGTGAATTTGAAAAATAATGTTCACCGTTTTTATTTGTATTATTTCAAATATGGTTATCAATTATTTTTATTTTGAACAAAATCTGAATGTGTATTTACTTTTGAGTGAACACTAGAAAAATAATACTCCATTAAGCGTTGGAAAAATCAAACTTTTATTTGTAAAGAGAGTCAATTAAGTTAAATACGAGGAAGGGGTGGTATTTATAGTAGAATTTTTTTTACAATAAAGTGTTTTACAAGAGAGTTTTGTGGAGAAATTTTGACGAGAGGGGTAATAAATTAGGGTAAAAAAATTATTAAGGGAAAAAGAGTAATTGGTTGGTTGGTTTATTTGGTTATTATCAATGTTGTAGTATTTGTTTAGTTCTTTATTTTCTCACCTAGGTTCAAATTCTTGACAAGACATTTGTCCTTTCTTTATAATACTGGAAAGGTAGAATCCTCCAAGGAGTAGGACCACCCCACAAGTGTATCTCCAAACGTCTTGACCCTTCTTATTAAATCACGTGTTATTAGTATATACTTTTAGCATATTGGATATACTTTTGGGTTATAGTGGAAATCATTCCATTTCATCTCAAGTGTAGTTCAAATCACTTTGATTAATTACCAGTGTTAGGTTTCTAAATAATCTTTTCCAAAAAGTAAAAAAGAACATGACTTTCAATCTAGAAGGGTAGTTTCCCTAAGGAGTGCGACCACCCCACAAGTGTATTTAGAGATGTCTCGACCCTTGCTAAATTGGATGTTATTATTATATAATTAAAACATATTGAATATACTCTTAGGTTACAGTGGAAATCATTTTAGTTCATCTCAAGTGTAGCTCAAGTCACTCTAATTAGTTGTCGATCTCAAGTTTCTCCATAAACTCTTGAAATAAAAAGAGCATGTCTTTCAATCTTTAATTTGATGAAATACATATCCTCCTTGTGATGATTTTCTTAACTCCATTAAGTAAGAGTTGATAAGGGTCTTCTTGGTTTCATCGGCTTCATCAAAGAATTAACATTTTATTCATCAAATCTTGATTGTGAGAGGATGAATTCCAATGTGAATTATCACGTGTGTGTTTTTCTTTTTTCTATTGTAGTTTTGGCCTCCACAATTTATTTGGTTTAAGTCCTTTACGTACTCATCACTCACCCCTTCGACACCAAGTGGGGTATTTTACTTTTCAACAAATCCAAGGCACTTCTGTTGCATTGGGATCTAGTGAACTTGTTTAAAAACCCTAACAAACACCTTTGAGACCATCTACTAGCACTAGTTTGACTTTAACTTGAGATTTCCCAAAAACTCAAAGAACGAATTATGAGGGTTGCTTGGCCAATCCACTCATAGCCTAAACCTATTTGGTGATGAAGGGAAATCAACTATAAGATATCAAACACCTTCCCTCACACAAACACATGGAGGCTCTACCCTTGTAAAGTTTTGCATATATGTTGTTTACATGGTTTGAATATGTGTTGTTTACGTTAATCATTATTAATTTTGTCAATTATTATCTAGTTATATATTTTAGTTCAGGACTAAATTAGTCATTTTAGTTTGTCACTTATTATCTAGTCATATATTTTATCCCTAAACTAAATTAGTTGTTTAAGTTAGTCCTTTTTAGTTCGGTCACTTAAAATTGCTCAAATTTAGTAGTAATTCACTTGAAATAATTGCAGTGACTAATGTTTTTAGTCACCTAGTCACTACTTTCATCATTTTCTACTAGTGCACTATACAAAAAAAATTCAAGTTTCCAACATGGTTCTTCTTAGTTCACATGGATGTCATATTCATATCAAGGTGATCTACCAAAATATCACAAGACTATCCTTCACTGTAACGAGTTCAATTTGAACATACCTTCCTTGGCTTCTCACATGTTGTATTTCTAAGTTTGCATATAAGGGTCAATGTAACATAATATGAAGCCACAACATTGCATCAGCTGTCACATAATGAGAAATTAAATTCTCTCATAGATAATAAACTTAAGGAACCTCGATTCCATATAAAGATTAGCTTTAGGAATATAGACCCTTAAACCAATTTTTTTTTTCTTTAGGGATATCGGCACTAGTAGGTCTCGACCAGTTCAAACTTGAGCATGTCATATCCTTCATCAAGAAAACACTTCACTAGGTCTCGGACTAATAGCACATTTATTATTACTTCTACCCTCTAAGTTTCAGCCTAGAGGGAAATAAGGGCATAAGGTTACAGTAAAAAATTTCAAACCTCAATCAAGAATTTAGAGCAACACCAAGTGAAGCTTGAATCTTCACCTACAAGGATTATCCTTCTTCAAACTTTAAGTATGTCATGACTCAAACTTTCAAAATTCACAACTACAAAAATTTAGCTCGACCTTACCACAAAGGTATCACAAAACATATTTATGTCACACAGAGGTAATACTACATGCCATAGCTCGACTTTGAATTATATCACACAGAGAATTTCTTCAGTCCTTGGACTAAACAAGTGACATAGCAGTCCATTATGAATTACATCAGATTACTCAAATGATCCTTAGAAAAGTACCACAGAACTTAGTTCAAATTATGAAGCCCATATGTCTTCAGAATGTTTCCTTTCTTCTTAGATATGTATAATTGGATTTGATCTAACTTTAAATTATTCAGCCACTAAAATAAAATCTCGGTCAATTTTTAATTAAGCCTAAAAATAAGCTAATGTCCATACCAGGGAGCTTGGATTTCTGAGTATCACCACTTCTAATCTTTGACCTTGCTCTTGTTACAAAATTTTCAATAACTTAGAAAGATTCCACAATAATAGGGAATTCACAATGCCTTATGAGAGTATATATAGTATCTTATTTCATCATTTGGGCTAGAGTGTAGAACTACAAGATGCTATACAAAGAAGTCATTACAACACTTGGATGCCATTTATTACAGAACTTGGGAATACATAGATTATTGCTACTATGATGAATGCTTTGATATGGTTTTAAGTGACTCAAATCTCAGAAGGCTTATAATTTTCAATGATCTAAATACTTATTCAATCCTTTCCAGTCTATTAGTGCTACTCCCACAATGCTCTAGTCCTTGTCATAACCTTGATACCATGTTATAATTCCAGTGTAGAATCAAATTCTTAGACATGATAATTAATTGTGAGAAATATTATAGTTATTCTTGTTAGTTTATTAATCTACTCTATCAAGTAATTATTTAAGACATTATAGATCATAGAGCACAAGAGACAAGAGACACCAAAGATAGGCTAGAGGTCAGGGAAAAAATCCATCAAGGAGGAAAACCTATTAATCCTTTCCTTATAAAGTTATATAAAATCCAAGCTAATACATCGGTTAACCAAGTGCCAAGTCCACCCTCCACTTAAGAAACATTTTCCTTCAAATAAGTTCATCCACAAACTACCATATGTACATCATTGAACCAACTTGCATATCAATAGAGATGCATCATAATAGGGGTCTCGCATTTCATAAAAAATACACCAAAACACAGATCTCTCACATCATTAGAGATATGCCAAAAGAAGCTCGCACAACATCTCAAAGATCATATTACAAGAGTCTGAAAGGTCACAAATTCCTTGCCACAGGAAGCACAAAATATCAACAGAAGGATGTCACTTAGATAGCTCGATATGCTTCATGGATATATGCCTTAAATGCCTCTCACAAATCCAAATACTCTTTCTCATGACTTGACTAAATTACCTTGCAGGAGAACACGTAATATTACTATAGAAGATATGTCAAGATACTCCTATTGGAGGAGTATAAGTGTCAATATATATAGTGTTTCTCACACGACCAAAGAGGTGCATCCTCATCAAAGTTGACTTGTTCAATCGGGAGGACTGACTTGGTTGCTTGGACAGTCAAATACAATTACAAAAATTTCAAATTTCTTTTTATTTTACAAGTCCAAATGGGACATATTAAAACTTAATTTTCTTTTATCAAAGAAATTGTCTCCTTCAATCAGTTATGACGATCAAACCTAGTTAAATTTTTCAATGCTAAGGAACTTCACCAAATTTTTAATTCACAAGAGAGAATACTTTTATCCATTCAATGTATTCTTACAAATGATCATATTTCAACAACTCTCCAACACTATAATCAAGGCTTCTTACGAGCATACATATTAGCAAGGAAACATTAACACATATTCATGCCTAGATCTTGAAAAAAATTCAAGATGCATACCTTGTCAATTTTACCAATCCATATTTACAATCCTCCTCTTTGGAAAATGTATGCTATCTTTTCCACCAGATATTCATTCCAAATTTTAGCCATCAACCAAAAAAGACACTTTCTACTAGCAATATTCTTTATCTTGGTTCACATGGTTTTCCCATACATCATCACAACAAGGTAGTTGTTCAAAAAGTTACAGGATTGTTCTCATTGAAACTAGGTCTACTTCAAACCATAATGAGTATCAAACCTTCCTCAAGTTCTCACATATAAGGTTTTTCATATAGAAGTCATCATCACATAATATAAATAAACACAAGTTTTCACAAGCTTCACCCTTAAGGAGGAACTCGACCTAGGTTTAAAGACTTGATCTTCTAAAGAGCAGCACAACCTCTTTATCACTGATTGATAGTAGCAATAGACGCACCCCAAAAAATACCTTGGAATTAAGTAAATTCCATGAAGTTTTAAGTTAAACTTCAAATATTATTGTAACATGAGATCCTAGCCTTATGGTCCTCAAAAGATCTCACACAGAAACAAGGTTAAAGATATCAGTTCCATGGTAACAATAAGAAATACATACTAGATAAGAGGATCTCCAATTTTCCATTTTTGATGAGGTGTCACCTTCTTATACACCAAAGAGACCAACTCTAGAGAGTAGACTTCATAGGAATGAACCTAGATCATGCCCTTATGTCACAACGATTTTCCATTTATATTTTTACTCTAATTGACTTCCACAGGCCCTCGGAATTGTATATTTCACAAATAAAAGATTTTGGATAAGTAGTTTTCACAGAGACAAAACTACATACCACAAATATACTTTGAAAATGTGTTATGTCACAAAAATAGTTTTCATCCTTCCACAAGAGTTTGTTAGATTGATATAATTTTGGAGGATTCACATTCTTCTTGCAATTGGATTTGTTATGAACTTGTAAATTATCACAAGAGATGTGGTCTAGTAATACTAAGATGATTGAGATAAAATAATGCTTCTTCAAATGCTAATCAAATGTTGACTTCTAGAGTTCTAATCAATATATCAGTTTTTCTTCATTAAAAGGAGACCAAGTGTTCTTCCTACTCCACTTATCTAATGTCCTTTTCCTCTTCTATATTTGTAGATGAGGGTAGAGGTGATTCTCTAGTTAGGTCAATTTGGACCTACTTTATAGATTGTTAGTAGATACAATGAAATGAAGATTTTTTTCGACTAATAGTGAAAATATATGTGAGCTTTGGTAGAGAATATTTGGTCACCTAAATTATGGTTCCTTACCCATTTTGATGTACATCACAATTGGATTCCCTGACTTCAAAGATCAAAGATCATATCCTTGTTGAGGATTGTGGGAGAGGATCTATGAACATGTATGATGGGAATTTCAAAATGTTCTCTATGTGTTTTCATTTTCTACTGACCCCATGTTAATCTATTAAATCACTCGTTTTGGTTCAATCAAACTAGTTGAATTTACTCTTGCTTATGTGGTCAATACTGAGATGAAAAATGTTTCTAAATTTGTAGTGGGAAAAGTCAACCATTATTATTCATTATATCATTTCTAAACTTTGTTCCCAAGCCTCCTTTTGTCGTTCTTCTCATTGATTTGAATGAGGTGAGTTGGTTGTGGCATGAACAATTCAACCATCTCAATTATGTATACTTGCAATATCTCAACAAATAGAGAATGGTTAAAATGTTGTTGGATGGTCACTTCTTTGATAGTTTTTTATAGGGTTGCATACCTTGCAAGAACCCAAAGGAGAAATTCTACAAAGGCAAATCTTAAAGAGCCACATAATTTTTGGATCTTGTTCATTGCTACTTGGTGGGTCCACTTCCTCAATCTTTTATAAGAAGGACTAAATATGCCTTAACCTTCATTCATGATTATTAAATATATACATAGGTGTATTTTCTTTGATAGAAATCAAAGGTATTTGAGTACTTTCAAGACTTCAAATCCTTTATGAAGAAATAGTTAGGATAGGGCATTAAAACTCTATGCACAAATAATGGTGGGGAGTATAAGAACGTTCACTTTGCTAAAAAGGGTTCAATTTGCAATATTTTATCCCATGCATTCCTCAACAAAATTGTGTGGCAAATTAAGAGAACGTATCTTTGAAGGAAATTGCCAATTGCATGAGGTAGTCTAGATATCTTACTTTGAAATTATAGGTATAAATTATTAATCATGCATGTTATATCTAGAATAGAGTTCTGGATAAAGAATTGAAGGCTCTCACTCTTTTCAAAGCTTGGAGTAGTCACAAACATACCACAAAGTTCTTTATAAGTTTTGGTTCTCAAGCATGAGCCCACATTCTTAAAGATAGAATAAATGTAAGGCTATGGGAAATTAAAGCCAACCTTACATCTTTGCAGGATATCTAGACAATTTTAAGGGATAGTAACTTCTACACCCCACCACAAATCAACTAATCATTGTAGGAATGTTCATTTTGAATAGACCTTTTGAGTTACCCTCCAGACACCTCTTAGTTTATAGCAATATAAATCTTCATAGTGGATTGTTTGGACAATAATGATGATGATCTATTAATGTAGATTTATGATGATGAGGATTCTTCCTTCACCACTTTTGATGATGCAAGTAATGATGGATTTTATGCTCATCTACATCATATTGAGGCTATAGAAACTCTTCTAATAATATGAATATGTTGGGCATGACAAGGTCAACAAGTGACCTAGTTGGATATTTGTTAGATACTACAAGGATGCGTTTAGAATTTTAGGGAGCTCCATATGCGTTCATCACCATTACTACAAATCCCCGGTCCTTCCATGTAGCCTTTGGAATTCCTAATTGGTGAAAAAATATGTAGGAGGAATACAAATACTTGATAAGGGACATACCTAGGATTTTGTTTCCCTTCTTAAAGGAAGGAAACTTGTTTGATGCAAGTGAATATATTAGACAATACTTGTGGTAGACTGGTTAGTGAACAAGTTCAACCCTAGTTGGTAGTAAAAGGGTTTTCACAAGTCCCTAACATTAACCACAATGAGAATTTTACACATCACAAAGATGGATTCAATCAAGAGCTTATCCATGGATAAATTATTTATCTTAGATATTATCTTATGGTAGAGAAATTTTTTAATATCTTCACTGAATGTTATATAGAGAGTAGGTTTCTTCATCTACAAGATTTATTGTGGGTGTTAGAAAATTCATCTACAAAGCATGTTATTTAGTATTCTCTTCTCCGTCCTCTTAAGGGGGGTTTCCCACTAGGTTTTCCCCATCGTCATTTATTTTAGTGGATCATTTTTACATGGGTAACTAATATGGTTTCATATTTGTTAGGACCCATCTCTCCATCAATTCATTACCACATTTCCACCTAAGTTTCACTTATGGGTGAGTGTTGCTATATGATGCATGTTGATGTTTACTTTTAGTAGACTTGTTCTAATCAATGCTTTGATACACATTGTGAGATTTAAGCTTACTTAGATTTTAATACTTCTTTTCCCTTGCTTTATGGAAATATTTGTGGCATGCATAGATTTCACTCATATTTCCCTAATCCATAAAAGCAAGGGCATTGCATTTGTATTAAGTCGATTATTTTTCTTATGAATGTAAAAGGTCAATGAGACAAAGCAATACTTATTATAGGAATTTTGGTTTTACTTCTATCATCCATGTTCTTTATTTTAGAATCTAAATCTTAGGTAGTTTTGTAGCCATATGAAATGTTATTTTGCAACTTGGTTATGTAACCATATCTTTCATTTCCTATGTATGTGCTTCCTATCTATAGTTTTATCTATTGAATGATAGATCCTTGCATTCAATTTTATCTATTCGTTTTTGAAGATCATTTTTTTGCATTCTTTCCACACATTCCATGGAAGGAACCTTGGAAACAATTGCCAAATTTTGTTCAAATTTTGGTTCTTGTATGAAGTGGAGTGTTATTCTTCCAATGTTTCAATGATGTATTTCTAATTTTGTCAGTTTTTTAAAATATTCTACTCCCTTATCCCATAATACAATCATTGTGCCACAAAGGTTGAAGAGGTGTTTTGCAATTTCTTCTAATTGCACACACATCAAGCACACTAAGGGCCCTCAAAGCCCAATTAATGATGATTAAAGGACATTCAAACATTGTGATGGTGTTTTAAACCAATGATTTTTTTTTAATTGCCAACACCGTCGGTATTACGACATCAGTCTAACCATTGCAACACATCTTGTTAAATTGGTGGGGTCATTAGTCTTGCGACAAAATTTCCCACGACCCAAATGTCACAACTATGACATGTGCATCGCAACATATTTTGTAAAATTAGTGGATCTGTTGGCCTTGCGACGAGATTTCCCATGACCTCAATGTCACAACTACGACATATTCATAACAATGTACTTTGTAAAATTAGTGGGATCGTTATTCTTGTGACGAGATTTCCCATGACCTCAATGTCATGACTACGACATATTCATGACAATGTACTTTGTAAAATTAGTGGGATCATTATTCTTGCGGCGATATTTCCCATGGACTAAATGTCACAACTAAAGCATGGTCATCCCGACGTACTTTGTAAAATTAGTGGTATCATGGCCTTGTGACAAGATTTCCCACAATCTAAATGTCACAACTACAACATGGTTGTCGCAACATACTCTCTAAAATTAGTGGGATCCTCGGTCTTGAGATGAGACTTCCCATGGCCTAAACATTGCAATTGCAGCATGGTTGTTGCAACATATTTTTTATAATTAGTGGGGTTGTCGGTCGTGCAACAATAGTTACCACGACCTAAACATTGCAACTATGGCATGGTCGTCGCAACATACTTTGTAGAATTAGTGGCATGACTAGTCTTGAGATGGCATTTCCCATACCTAAATGCCAAAAGATCGTCACAAATAGGTTTTTTGGCCATCCAAATTGAGACATGCCTTACAACGACCTTTCCCATGACTAAATGTCACAACTATGTCAAGTTTATGTCAGCCTCCTAATGCTAGTTTCAACGACACAAATAGGTTGTCTTGCCATTGGAATTGTGACGATGATTAAAGATATGTCAAAAAATGACTATAAAATAAGTAGTGTTTTGCGAAATCTCTTTTTATCATTACAACTATGAATGATCATCACAAGAAACACAAAGAGTTGTAAAAAATTGGCTCAGTATTTAGTAGTGCCTAATACAAAAGATAGAGTGGAGCCTCTACATATTTTATATTCTTTGAGGGACCTATTATCCTGGAGGAGTTTCCCTTATGAGTTGAGCCTTTGCTCTATTGTTCGGAATCCCTCGCAATGTTGTATATTTTGTTTGGCATTCTCCCCTAAGTCCTTGTCATTGACCCAAATAAAAATGGATATGTTTCCTAAGGTTTTTATAAATATCTGGAAATTCCTCTCCACTTTTGTGCATAAATCATGTTTCTGGTCAATCATATCTGCTCGGATTTGGAGTCTAGAAGGTGTAAAAAAGTGTATATTGGGCATGTATAACTAGATCTGCATCTAAATGATTTATGGGGTTAGATCCATTCTTCCAACTTGCCCACCAACCTTGTTGGGGGATGAAAAATACTTATTTTATACATATCATGTAGTGAAAAGACGTGAGGACCCCAGAACTTAAGCAACAAATACCCCCTTGCACCAGAGAGCATATATGGGGAAAAGAGAAAAATGAATCTCATCTTTGATGGGATCGATCCCCATATCTACCTTCAAGAGCACGTTACATAGCCCACGAGGCATAGTATCAGTTTTCGTGGTTCAATATTGGATGTTGAACTAAGCCAAAATTGTGTAGAGTCAATGTTTCTTGGCCATCTCTTGACCATAGAGATTGGAAAAAGGTTGTGATAGTGTGACCAGTCCACCACGCACAACTTCTTTCACATCCCTCTGAGTTTTCCTAGGGGAAAGATAGAATATGCATTTCTCAGCCAAGACTTCCCCTCAAAACTAAATCCATGCTCAAGATCTACGATGACGCATGGACTGATGGCATAGTAATAAACCCTTGATCACAGAGGAACCTCCATCACTTTCTCATGAATTGAACTAATATATATAATGTTTTTCAAAGTATTCATATTAAAGTTATCACAGTAAATTTTAAAATGTGTAATTAAAAATAACCATAAGTTCAACCTAAAGTAAAAAAAGAGGGAAAACTCAAAAATGATGGAAGGGAGGTTCTCTTGTAAAGGTGGTGTGATCTCATGTTATGGATTATGTACATTAAAGGGGAATATTCAAGGAAAATATATTAATATCATTATCAATGAGAACCACGAGGAAAATCAAATTAATGTTAATTTAGGAAATCATTTATTAATTCTAGAATCAGATTTAATTGAGAATAAAGAAGCCTCTTATTTCGAAGCATAATACAAAATTAAAAACTTTCAAGCAGTTATTGATGAATATGAGTGTGTATCTCAATTTGGTGTAACATGTATGTTTAACAAAGAGATTGATATAATTTTTGGATTACCTTGGTTTAAAGAATTCGGTACATTCTTTTTAAACATGGAGAAAAACTTTATGAGGTTTCCCTATAAAAAGAAGATGATCACATTCTAGGACATGGCAAGGAAGTCATAATTGATAATGCCTTCATTCTAAAGCTTTAAGGATATTTCAAAATTGATGCTTCAAGAGAATAAAAAACAATATCAAAGAAGCAGAGGGAACTTGAAAAAGTCATATCCAATAAAAATGAATAAAATTCTTGTTTGAAATATCATAGTCAGAAACTAACTGCGCAAGTTAGAAAGTGTAAAGCTATGAAGCACAAATTAGAACAAGAAAATTAAAGTTATGAGAATAAACTCAATGAGTGTTTATTAGAGAAATAAGAAGAAAATTTGTGCTAAAAAAACCTTAATCAAAAGTTGTTAGAACAAATCAGAGATTTAAAAAATGAGAAGCTTGAGTGTCAAAATGAAGTTGGATCAGAAGTTGAAGAACTTTCACGTTTAAAAAATCATAATCAAAATTTTCTTACTCAGGTTAAGAAACTTAAAGATGATTAGAAATTATTGAAGAACAAATTTGAAAATTTTATTACAAAAGAAGCACTAAAATATTTAAACATAATAGTCCAAGTTGAAGGAAAATGAATGAATACCAATCCAATTAATATCACAACTCAAGAGGATGACAAATCACTTAAAGCAAAAACATATTTAGATGTTGCACTTCATACGATGAAATTCCAAGTGAATATTTTGTAACCAAATCAACAATATCAGTACATAAAGTAAACTAGGAAATTACCACACACATGATAAGGGAAAATCATCTCATAGGACCTCCTTATCAACATTTGAATCACAAGAGAGAACATCTCAATCAACCTATGTATTTATATCACTTAAAATAAAATACATATTTATGTTTTGAAGAATATTAATGTCTACATAATCTAGCCTTATGACAACAATTTATCTCAACTATCGAATAATTGTAAGGTTCCACAAAAGATTAATTTAGGATTGTCAAATTCCTTCTCAATTCGACAATTTTATTTATCACTTAGAGGATCCTATCATCTTGTATCATCAAAGATGACAACTTGAATAATTATGAAAGATGTGAATAAATTACAAGGCAAAGAAACATATGACACACCTTATCAGTGATAAGGTTTGAGGACAAAGCTTGTCTGAAAAGGAAGGAAAGTTTATGAATATATATATTAAAAATAATATAAAAAATAATCAAAGTATGAGAGCGTATTGAAGTGATATATCTCTAAGGACATGATTGTTCATGAAGGAGCACCTGCCTACGTATATAAGCGGACCCTCATTTGTAATCATATCATATCTCATATCACTTGTGCACTCAACATTCTTATATAAATATATTACTTATACTATAATGGATATTTACATATTCCAAATATTCTGAATATTTTGTTGCATATACAAACCTTGTTCGTTACATTTGACGTTGATAAGATTAAAAAAACCATAAAAGTTAACTAAGTTATAACATTATTTGAAATAAGTAGGTGGATAGTAGGGATTTAACCTCTATCGAATATTCTAGAATATTCGTGGTAGTATACACAAATCAAAGGTTGAGATTTATTTCTAAAGTACTCATGCCCTTTTTTCCCCTTTTGATTAAATTGATTAATTAAGAAGAATGTCATATGAACAAGTGGCATTTGAAGTGAGCTATGGTTTTTGAGCATGTGATATTAATAAGTCATAGTATTGGTTCATGGTATTGTAACAAAGTTTTAAGAATCTTCAAGGTAAAGTAGGGGTAAATGTCCACGATTAAGAATCTTGTTCCATGTTCTTTTTAAATGTATATATGTTTAACTTAGTAAAGATCTCCAAAAATAGCATTACTATAATATTATTTCTTTTTTATAATTAATAATAACATAAATAAAGTTATAATTTACTTAGTTTTTATGCTTTTATTTATTTATATTTTTTTTAACAACATGAGATGTATAATGAAGTAAGAGTTTTGATGCTTATTATGGATTGATTCCTATGGACATTTACGATTCATTTAATTTATATTGTTGTGTTGGTTTAATTATCAATAATTTTTAGGAGGATGGTAAGGATTTAACCTCCATGGAATATTATGAAATATTCATAGTAGTATGCAAAAACAAATGGTTGAGATTTATCTGCAAATTACTTATGCCCTTTTTACCTTTTTAATTATATTGATTAATTATAAGATGTCATATGAACAGGTGTCATATGAAATGAGTTACAAAGCATGTAGTATTGATAAGCCATGGTATTAATCCATGATATTGTACCAAATCTTATTTATAGATTAAGAATCTCCATGGTAAAATAGGGATAAATTTCCATGATTAAAAATTGTGTTCTATTTTTTTTTAAATGTACATATATTTAACTTTTATATTAATCCTTTTTATAATTAATAATTTAAAATAATTATATTTAATTAGTTATTATTTTTTTTTTTAATTTAGCAGCTTGAGATTTATAAAGTAAGTTTTATGATGTCTATCGATCTTTACCAACCATTTGCTTCTTTTTTTTATGCGATTCATGGACCTCGGATATTGGCGATTGTTACGTCCATGGAATATTTGTACCAAGTAGATCTACCCGAAGTGATCACTTCCTATTGGCTCAACCATAGAGCTTGACCCCGAGGGCGTCCACAGAGTGAACCCGTGACCTCTAACTAGCAAATGTGCTTTAACAACGAGGATTCAATCATTTGAGCTAACCCTCAGTGTTATCAACCATTTGATTATATGATTGAACTAGTTATAAAAATAATTGCACTAAGAGACATTGTCTAACACAGTATGGTAGAGATGTTGTAATGTAATGTCCTGTAAACATTTTGACTTGGTCAAAATAAAATAAAAATAAAAATAACTTCAAACTAAAATAATAAAAATAAAAATTCTATGTTATTATTATTATTTTTATTGCACTGAGGAGCACTATCTAGCCTAATTTCTTTCTTGGTCGGATTCCAATGATGCGAAATCACACCTCTTTCAAGCAGATCTCAGTCTCAACAACAGAACCATTTGTTGGCATAGGGGGTCCTGACCCAGGTTCAGAGTTAGTTGCACCAACCAAGAAAACCCTACACTACTGGCCCTTTCAGCAACAACCTGCATAGCACAGGCTACACTCTCACCCGAAGAAGTATAGGGGGTTGTTGGAACCAAGTTTCCGCATCCAGAGATCATTGTGATGTCTTTTAGCACCCTAGATCTGCCTTCGCGTAGATCTATAAGCCCCTAGGGCTCGGTACTACAACTCTATTTTAACAACCTTTAGACCTTCGTGAAGGTCTACGATTGGTCTTTGCAGACATTTAGTAATCAATTTATCCACTTACACGCAACAGAAAACAACCCTAGATTAGAGTTCGCGCATATCTACTTAAGTTATTATTAAACATAACAGAATTCATCTGAGTCTTCGTGAAAGTATTTAACATGTATTGCGTACATTTATTAAGTTTTATTGAAGAGAATTACGCATCATTAGATCAATATTCCATAAACATATTATTCATCAACAACATATATCATAAACAAAAGTAAACATCAATACACAAAATTTCTTTAGAAACAAATCTTTATTGATTTCCAGTTTAAAATACATACTCAAAAATTCCTCGCACACTTAGCTACAGGGGTCTGCGCACTCAGCTGCAGACTCTACTTAAGGCCTCCGTGCACTCAGCTGTAGAACCTTCTTCCTTCTATCTACCTGCTTCTTACTTGCCCTTTTCTTCTCTCAAGACATAGATATGCCTTAGGCTCTATAAGACACACCTATTTATACCCTTTTTCATACAATCCCATGGTCCGCGAACCATGGGTAGTTCTCGAAGCTGACTTAAACTTTACGTAAACAAGGGGATAAAACCCTTTTGATTCCTAATCATCTACCTACTCTGCACCCACAAATTGCAGAGACCTTACATTTCTTACAAAAAATACATCAAAACTTGGGTTATCTTAACCCCAAAACTGACCCAAGGTACCCCATCCCAACATAAATTCTTCAGCTTTGATCCAATTGAGGAGCAGAAAGAGGCTGCTTAGGCATTTTTGGGTCTTCAGAAGCTAATGGAACAAGTTTCATATCCATTAGAGCACTTTTGAAGATAATTTTGCAGATCTAAGTTTATGGGTGCTAAAATCAACCAGGAGATTAAATCAGTTTTTGAAGGCTTCTAACAATGGAGAGGACCTTGTAGAGGTTTCCCATCCTTCATATGTTTTTTGTAGCAGCTGAGGCATCTATGGTGTAGCTCATGTTTCTCTTTTCTCATTGTGTATTTGAGGAAATCTCTATTTTAATACTTCAAGTGAATTGTTGTACCTGTTATGCTCATTGTCAGATGGAGTATGGGGTCTTGATTTGAGAACCATTTTCTTATTGATTGTTTCATGAATAACTGTAGGTTGTCATGTTTTTAGAGTGAGATTTCTTTTTAGAAGAATGTTTCCTTGAAGGGGAAACTAGCCACTCTTTGGTCAACACTTCATGTACTCTTTATCACTAAAGTATTTTTGAGCATAATGAGATTGGGTCAATCCATTGGAGGCTAGACCAAGGAGACGTAGCCCAAGAAGGGTGAACTCACTTATCAATTGTTGAGTGTATTACTATGATGCTATTGTTTAGTGTTTTATTTATGTTAATCTACTCATGAAATTTACATAAAACACATAAAAAAATCGTGTAAAACTTGCAATTTACCTTAAAATCCTCAAGCACTTTGTTTACTATTTTGAATTGGAATTTATCACAACAAATACTAACTTTCCCATTCAGGTCATTAGTGGAGCCACCCGATGGTGTATGCTTGCAGGTGTGGTGTTGTTGAAAGGCTCGATCACTTAATGACCTCTGCTAAGATGAGGTTCTTCTAACTTATGCTAACAATAATGAAGCATAGTGGCACACCCTTCACCCACATTTTTCGAGTGAAAGAGATGGTCACCTTCCTCTTGATATTAGGGCTCACTTTTTCAGACCTTAGGGGTGACAATGACGGTAATGGATTCCAAATAAATGATATGTTTCCCTTTTCTCGGTATGGTTCAAAGTTAGAACTTGTGTCTGACTCTGAAGCTTTTAGTTCAACCACCAACGATTTCTTTGTGTGACATTAATTTGTGTTATGAGTGGGGATTTTATGTAACTCACACCACTTTCCTGTGTTTTCTTCATCTTACCAATACCATTCTTTGTTTGTGGCTTCGAAGGGTTGTCCTAGGGTGGTCCACTCTGGTTCTATCCTTTTTTCTATGGTTTCGGCATGCCCTTGCCCTGCTTCTACTGTGAAGGACTCATAGATCCAAAGTCTCCCTTATTTTGTTTATTTTTTTTCTTGATTTTGACAACATATTGATATGTTTCGTCGAGTGAGGAGATGTTCAAGAAATCCATTTTTTTGTAGATGTATCTATGCAGACAACCATGGTACTTGAGCACTAGATGTCACTTAGAGTCCTTAATACCTAGGTTGGTGTGCAAGGTATGAAGTATTTTTGTGAACTATGGCACTACTTGGTCCCTTTCCTACTGTAGTGTGGTCCTTCTCATGTATTTGTCTTTGTAGCTTCCAATAAGGAAATATTGTTCCTTCACAACATCCTTAAAAGAGTTCCAAGTGGGTGTGATTAAAAATACTGTAGATTTCTCCGTGGCCCTTTTATCATAGTAAGTTTCCCACTAGTCCTTGACATGGGGGTGACCTTAAGGAGTACAAAAGTAATTTTTTCCCTATCAGAAAAATTATGGACTAAAAAGTATCCTTCTAGCATATATAACCATTTGTCTAGAGCATCTACATCTATTTGGCCTTCAAATATAGGAATATAAAAATTAACTTGTACCTTAAAGGGGGTGACACCTCTGAAGTGGTCATTGGATGAAGATGCATTTCTTACTGGTATCCACCAAAGGATCTAGGAAAAAGTATCCATCATCTCGTTCCTTTGTTACTCAAGGGATTCTTCAAGCAACAATTTGGTAGCATATCCAGTGCTCTTGTCTTTCTTTTCTTCTACCTTGGGAGGCTATCGGTGTAGATGAGGATGTTCTTGTAAGGGCTCAAGCAGTTCGAGTCCCAACTCCTTATACCTCGACCTTGTTGGGGATATGCATAGAAAAGAAAAAAACAAGTAGATCACTTTGATACCACTGATTTGAATTTATGAAGGGAGGGGAATGAAATACAAATTTAAACCCAAAACATAGAGTTAAAATTAAACTTGACAACAATTAATAAATGGAAATGTTGAAACTATATACACGCAAAATGAACACAAACGAGCTCGAACAATGGTAGCTTATCTCTGAGAAGAGATATGATGGCTACACACCTTCATGAACTATGTTAAAATGAGGCTTGGAGGCTTTTTTATCATGAATAAATAATGAGAAACTTAAAACATCCAAAAACCTAATCCTAAGAGATGAAGTGCCAAAGGCTTATGGGCCCTAATGGGGTAAGTTGGAATGCCAACTTCTCGGGGTTGTAACTTTGACATATGATCTCCATTTGGCACACATCATAGCCTATTAGAAAGGTTTATCCAAAGAGTTAAATTTATGACTAATAACATAGTATATGACTATCGTTGATCCATTTCCCCAAAAACACCGTTTAGGGTCCAAACCAAATCAGAAGTTTAGGACTTGAAAACTTCCAAAAATAGAAAATTGCCAAAATATGATAATTGTGTTGTGAACTAGTGGAATGGTTGGTGGCCACCAATACCCGCCCATATCACCATCATAGAAGCAATATGGGTTGGATTTGTGACTAAGGATGGGACATACCTAGGTTCTTTGGATTTAATAAAGGAAAGCAAAAGCTTGAATTGAAAATTTGAACATGTAAATAATAATTAGAGGAGAGGTATGATGTCTAAAAATATGCCAACATTTCTCGTGATCCATATGCTCCACAATGTAGTGGGAGAGTGAGAAGGGATACACTAATTCCTTCATTTTTAAATGAGGAATTCCATGTATCTCCTATCATATTGGCCACTCTATAATGGGAATATTCCCAATGATCTAGTTGTATTATAAACATAGTTTATATAGTGGAAGGATATGAATAAGTGGAGGGTTGTTTCTTATTTATCCCAATAGATGTAGCACATGCTAGGCCCTCTCTTGCTTCTTTTGATAAGATTAACCCATGTTAGGATTCTATTATGTAAAACCATATGTACATTTTTTTAAAATTTAAGTGACACAAATACCTCTCCATCACCATGGATATCTGCACGGTCCATCTGGAAGGTGATAAATTGATATCCCAACTTTACTTCATAAGAGCCTCCTTTTATGTTCTTTTCCCAAGTTAGCGTGTCTTATTTATTTGAGAGGGTTATTACATTAGGAAGAAATCCTTATCTATACCTAGACCATGATAAAGCATCAATCCCCTTTAAGCAAAGGGCATCAATCGATTTCCATCTAAATGTCCTTCATCCTCTACTATGGTGATAATAAAAATCTGCAAGATAGCTGATGTTGTTGTCGTTTAGGTATGTGGAGGGTTCCTTTGAGAGACAATCCCTTTCTAAATTCTTGACAATTGCATCGATGCCTAGGAGGATACTAAATCCATCCCTAGCTTTCCAAGCCAAGTGCTTGTCAATGATGTTGAAAATCATAACCATATCCTTCCCAAACATAAAACCTCTCACATCATAGTTGGGTTTGGACTATATCCATTCAGAGATGTGCTTTGGACTAATGTATTGAAGGTAACTATGGTTTTTCCACAGTCCACTCTTAGAGATAAGGCACTAGATTCACTTTGCAGCTAAGGCCCTAGAAAATAGATGAATGTCCTTAATTCCCCACCCCTTGCACATTTTTGTCAACATATAATGTCTCATTTAACCAAGGGAGTGCTTTTATCTTCTTTATTTCCCGACAATAAATAATGTAGACACAACCTCTTGATTTCATTTAGCATTGAATTTGGAATGTAAATTGGGCCATCCAATAAACAATGGTGGATTATATGTCAATTTTTATGAGCACCAAATGGATTTTCATTGAGATCCATCTATGGTACCAATGTCCTGATTCTTTTTTTGATATTGTTGTATAGTCATCAAGAATCATGAATGTGATAATCATTTCACTTCTTTATGAATCTTAGGTACTTGAAATAAACATTATTAGGAGCAATGAAGAAGGGAATAAATTTAAAGATAATCAATTAGATAGCCAAAGGAACATGGAAGAAGATAATGGAGGATTTCCCAAGATAGAATTCCACTCAAGTAAAAGAGGAGAAGAATTTTAGTATGTGGTCCAAGCATTTGGCCTCCTAGATTGTGAAATTTCCAAAGATTAATATATCATCAAAAAATAATATTTTGGAGATGGGAATGTTTCGTACTAGATTAACCCCTTTTGAATTTACATTGAGTTTCTCATGGTTAATATGTTATTTAAAGACTTCAACAACAATGGAAAAAACAAGGGGGAATTTGAGTAAGAATTAATCTAAGGGGTAGCTAATTTATCTTGTTGAAGGATTTTGAGAGGTTGATATCAAGCGTGAAGACCGATTAAGATTTGAGGTTGATGGAGTGCAAATTTTCTTCTCCCACTCCGATGGCATCATGAAATCCTTTGGTCAAGGAAGCCAAATTGGTCCTGGGATATATCCTTTGAGAGGATAGGCTTTAATATTCTAGAAATGATTTTAGGATTAATTTGTACACACATCTGCATAGGGATATGAGATGGTAGTAGTCAAAACTTGAGGGATTTATCTCTTTTGGATTGTTCGAAATATAGGTTGATTCAAATGTAGGGTGAATTTTACTTGTACAATGAGATTACTCAAAAGCTACTAACAATTCCTTTACCATGATGTTCCAAAACCCCACATATATTTTTTCTTTCCAACCATTTGGCATGGGAGATTTACCTAATTGAAAGGATAAGATAACTTATGGAGATCCCCTTTTGCTAACCCTTAGGTAGATGTCGGGCTTCTATCACTTGTTCCTTCAACCTGAGAGCCAACATGTCAAACCAGTTGCAACGTCTTCCTTCGCTGGCCAGTTGGTCCAACGCAACTACCCAACTCTACAGGAAGGTCTCTATGCTCTCTTGGCCATATAAGTGGCATGCAAAGATGACCAAGTAATGATATGACTTCCGCATTATATTCTTCTTGTAAACCTATTTGCGTGTTGTCCTAAACTTGGATGGCTCTTTCACCTAGCTCTTCAAGATATCTATTGAGTTTGCACTGTTGTTGGGTTTGCTGAAGGTTTTCTCCATTGTGATCACCAGCTGTTGCAAGTGATACATCTCCTGAAATTCCTTTTCCTTAAAGGTAGCAAGATGTGTTCCGCTGGAACTACTCAACATCAACATCTCGTGATCAGTGTGTGAGACAATCCAGTGGATCATGTCCGTGCATGGAAATGCGGGATAACTTCATGCAATCCAATACAAGCCAGACTTGTGAATGTTGACATAGACCCTACAATCTTCTAGATTTTCCTCAAATGTGCCTAAGAATATATCATTGATATCTTGCCATTTCATCTTGATATCCTTGTCTATGGACAACTTGGTGTCTTCGTAGATAGGAAAGCTCATAGAAACTTGTTCAACTACATCTCTAGTTAGGCTCTCAAAGGTGTCCTTTGATCTTGCTCTCTTGGGGGCCATTGAACTTGAACTGTTGAGAGACGAACGAACACCTATGATACTTGGAGTCATAGCAACACTCGTGGAAATAAATATTTCATTTGAAAAACAAAACAACTTTGAGGACTGATATGCAACATACCAGGGTGACTAACTGGGAAGATTGTGCAATTTTCACCGGGAGGCTGGGAGACTGACTGCCAAAACTGTGCAAGGCACAATCCAGACTGTCAGGAGATTGACTAACCACTAAAACTGCGTAATACACAGTCCATCTTGGCCTACTGCAGTTTCAGTCAACAATGACATGCAAACCCACAAATTTCATTGCGCAATTTCTAGGGCCAGCAGGGCACTGCCTCCCAGAATTACGGAAAGCAAGCCTAGAGGCCAGTGATGAGCTAGATTTAAGTAGTTTTTGGAGGGAAGGTAGAGCCTTCACTCGCAGAAATGTGCATTGCTAGCTGAGCAAGGCAAGGTTTGGGCTAAGGCAACCCAGACCCACCGACGGGCGATTGAAAACATGAAAAGTTATGAATGCATGGTGAACCTAAGCATAAACAAGAGTGAATGATCACTCATTCAAACAATGAGTGCAAGATTCAGAAAATGGGAAAACTATCATGTCTGTGAGGCGTGTTGCCGCAACGACGACCGTTAGTGTAGAAACAATATCATGCATGCGACAACAGTGAGATGTAATGAAACTTGAAACAATGCTTCTACAAGCTAACATGCATTAAAATGACAGTAGGTTTTCAATAAAACCAAGTAAACAACATTCACACAAAGTGAAATACAAAAAGCGACAGAAAAGCGACAAAAGACATGAAAGGTAGACTTACCTGAAAAAAGCTGAGTTGAATGTGTCGAAGACTCCTAGATGTAGTGTGGGATGTCAGAGCTCCAAGATCAATGTGAGGAATGAGCTTTGCAACATCAAATAAATAAGTTAGATAAGGATGGGGCTTATGACATGCATGCCACAAATCTAGGAAAAAGCGACACTTGGAGGGAAGCTTCTAAAACGATCTTTGCATGTAACCTCCAACTGCTAAAAAAAGATCCCTAAAATCTAGGGATGTTTTTTTCTTTTTTGGGAAAGGAAGCCCATGCATGAAAATCAGGATTGCTCAGTCATGGGGGGAACTGGTCAACCTAAAAGTACGTGCAGTAGTCTCCAAGCTTGGGGATGAAATTTGCACATTTTTCGGGATGAGAAAAATTGGTTGTCCCTCATACATTGCATAATTTCTGGACTGAATCCCTGGCTATCAGTCAAAATTGTGCAATTTCTGAGTTGAAGCCTAGTGATGGGCTGGATTGCGCAGTTTTGAGAGGGAATACTGCCTGGCTGGATTGTGCATTTCTGGAGCCCAGTAGGATTGCAAAATTTCTTGGAGGGAAGGCTGGTTCCCCTCCAGAATTGCGCAATTTTCTGAGTGAGCAGCTCAGCCAGAAAATTGACTAAGTCCGGAAAGACAGCCTGCGGTGGGAGACAAACAAGTTGACATGCACAGGCTAACAACCCACTGAAAATCAGCTGAAGCCTATGTACTTGGATATTTCAAGACATGCTGCTAAGGATGGTTAGTAGGGAGGCTCCAAAACGAAGCTAAGGAAAAATTTTGGAGGGTGGTTGTAGCCGCTACAACATATCGTTATAGTTACGAATGATCATCATAATAAAGAAAAAAAATTGTCAAAAATTGGCTCAATATTTACTAGTGCCTAATACCAAAGATAGAGTGGAGCCTCTACATATTTTATATTCTTTGATAGAAATAATATCTTGGAGGATTTTCCCTTATGAGATGAGACTTTGCTCTGTTGTTGGGAATCCCACTTGATGTTCTATATTTTGTTTGGCATTCTCCCCTAAATCCTTGTCATTGACCCAAATCAAAGTGGTTATATTTCCTAAGTTTTTTATAAATATCTCGAAAGTGCTCTCCACTTTTGAGCATAAATCATGCTTCTGGTCAATCATATCTGCTCAGATCTGGAGTCAAAAAGGTGTAAAAAACTATAGATTGGGCATGTAGAACTAGATCCGCATCCAAAGGATTTATGGCGTTAGATCCATTCTTCCAACCTGCCCACCAACCCTGTTAATGGATGAAAATGACTTATTTTATACAAATCATGTAGTGAAAATACGTGAGGATCCCAGAACTTAAGCAAGAAATATCCCCTTGCACTAGAGAGCATATCTGGGGAAAAGAGAAAAATGAATCTCATCTTTGATAAGCTCGATCCCCATATCCACCTTCAAGAGCATGTTACATAGCCCATGAGGCCTAATATCAGTTTTCGTGGTTCAATATTGGATGTTGAACTAAGCCAAAATTGTGTAGAGTCAATGTTTCTTGGTCATCTCTTGACCATAGAGATCAGAAAAAGGTTGTGACAATGTGACCTGTCCACCACGTACAATTTCTTTCACATCCCTTTGACTTTTCTTAGGGGAAAGATGGAATATGTTTTTTTCAGCCAAGAATTTCCCTCGAAACTAAATCCATGCTCCAGATCTGCGACGACACATGGACTGATGGCATAGAAATAATCCATTGATCACAGAGGAACCTCCATCACTTTCTCATGAATTGAACTAATATATATAATGTTTGTCAAGGTATTCAAATTAAAGTTATCACATTAAAGTTGACTCAAATCAAAGTATTATATAAAAGTACTTCATATATATATATATGTAGGAATTTACAGGGTAAGCTCCTCAGACAGAACACCAAAAGGACACCGCTCACAAACAGATCACAGATCAATACACCAATATTTTGATGTGGTTAAAACCCTCAGAGAGGGAAACAGTCCACGGCCTGCGCCAACGTATCTACTACAGGCAATTTATTAATAAAAGAATGAAAATTTACATAAGCTTCTCTCATGCACGGTTAACCTACAAATGACCCTCCATGCGCTGTAAATAGAATTCATGGACCAATCGGGTCAAGCCATGGGATTCATGTGTCGGTATACCACGAGGAGAAGAATGAATCGTCGGATCAGCTCATAATCATGGATGTCGGATTGTAATTTACAAAATGGTACAACGTGTAAAGAAACCACTTTACCTAACTCTATTAACTAGACCAAGTTGAACTTAACTAATTCTATGGTCGATATCACACCCCCTTGAGAACAACTTGGGATAGGAATTGAAAGGATTTACAAATATGAAAAATAGGAGAAGGAAGGAGGCCAAGAGCCTATCCCCCTTAGTGACAACTTCCTGAAACTCCAGCATATATCGAATTTTAGTGAACTTCGCCTCTATGAGAGCCTTTGTGAAGATGTCTGCAACCTGATCATCTGTTGAACAATATTGCACTTCAAGAACATGGTCATGAATGAGTTTTCCGATGAAGTGAATGTGTAGTTCAATGTGTTTGCTGCGCTGATGCTGGATTGGATCTTTGCATAGCTGAATGGAACTTTGATTATCACACCAAAGTGTGGTTGGATGCTGTTGCTCAAAGCCAAATTCTGATAGGATCTGATGAAGCCACAAGGCTGCCTTACTAGCTTCCACGGCACCACGATACTCTTCTTTTGCTGACGAAAGAGAAATGGCATCCTGTTTCTTACAAGCCCATGTAATAGGTCCTGAACCAAGAGTGAAGACATAACCGGCAGTAGACTTCCGATCATCAGGGTCACCAGCCCAATCAGAATCAGTGAAACCAACTAATAGAGGAGCTGCTTTGGCACTGTAATGAATCCCAAACTGTACTGTACCTCGAACATAACGAAGTATTCTTTTAGCTGCTTTCCAATGACTTTCACGGGGGTTTTGCATAAAACGAGCAACAAGGCCAACAACAAAGGAAAGGTCAGGACGAGTATGGGTTAAATACAAGAGTTTTCCTACAAGTTGACGTATAAGGTAGCATCAACTTCAGGAGAAGTACAAGAGACTGAAAGTTTGACTCCAGACTGAAAGGGAGAAGGGGCTGGCTTACATTCTTCCATGTGAAATTGACGAAGAATATCACAAGCATACTTGGACTGGGAAAGGGAAATACCCTCCTTGGATTGCAAGACTTGAAGACCGAGAAAATAGTGTAAGTGTCCTAAGTCTGTCATTTCAATTTTCTTTTTAAGGCTGGACTTCACATGGTTTATAAGGTTGGGATCACTACCAGTAAGAATAAGATCATCAACATAAAGAACAAGGATGATAAGAGAGTTGACCACTTTCTTGGTGTAGACAGTATTGTCAAAATAACACCTAGAAAAGCCAGATTCTAAAAGAAAGCTATCCATTTTGGCATACCAAGCCCGAGGAGCTTGCTTGAGACCATAAAGAGATTTCTTAAGTCGACATACAAGGCTGGAGTCTGTTTGGATGAAGCCAATGGGTTGTTCCATATAGATTTCTTCATGCAAGTCCCCATGCAAGAAGGCAGATTTAACATCCATCTGATGGACTTCCCATTTTAAAGAGGCAGCAAGGGAAAGAACAAGGCGGATAGAGTTCATTTTGGCAACAGGGGAGAAGGTTTCAGTGTAGTCAATGCCTTCAACCTGTGAAAAACCCTTAGCAACAAGACGAGCTTTATGATTATCAACTTTCCTATCTGGTCCATACTTGGTTCTGTAAACCCATTTACATCTAACAAGTTTGCGTCCCTTTGGTAGAGGAACAAGATCCCATGTATCATTTGCCAATAATGAATGATATTCTTCATTCATAGCTGCTTCCCAATGTGGATGGCCTGAAGCTTCTGCAAAAGTGTCCGGATCATGATTTACTGGAGCTTGAGCCAGTAAAGAAGAGGCTCTTTCAAACTGAGAACGTGTACGTCGCTGATCTGTAGGATCACCGACAAGATCACCTGCTGCATTCCGAGTAGCACAGACCCATCTTGGAAGTTGAGGATCCTGAGAAGGTGGGGGAGGATTGTCATCCTCACTTTCATCATCTGAATAAGAAATGTTTTCAAAAGTAGAAGAGATAGGAAGAGGTGGCACATCCGCCGGACTAGGCTCGCAGGCCGATTTATTTTCATCAAATTTTACATCTCTTCTAATGATAACATTTTTGGACTTAAATGGAATAAGTCTATAACCTTTTACATCTTCAGAATATCCAACAAAAGTACATTTCTCACGCTTAGGTTCTAAAGCTTTATGCCTTTCATCTGGAATATGGGCCCATGCTTCACTTCCAAAAACACGAAAGTGACTTACATCTGGTTTAATGGAACTCCAAGCTTCTTCTGGAGTGATATTCTTTAGAACCTTAGTAGGAGTGCGAATTATTATATAATTTGCACAATTAATTGCTTCAGCCCAAAAACTAAGACTGAGTCCTTTAGATTGCAGCATACAATTAGCCATTTCCCTTAAGGTGCGATTTTTCCTTTCAGCTACACCATTTTGTTGTGGAGTGTATGGAACAGTATGTTGCATTTGAATTCCATTTTCGGTGCAAAAGTTGATGAATGTGTTTTTAACATATTCTACACCATTATCAGTTCTTAGCTTAAGAATTTGATGTCCAGATTGTTTTTCAACAAAGGCTTTGAAGGCCAAAAATGTGTTAAATACTTCGCTCTTGAGTTTTAAAAAGTATACCCAAGTGCGTCTGGAGAAATCATCAATGAAAGTTAAGAAATACTTGCAGCCAGAGAATGAAGCAACAGGAAGTGGACCACATAAATCACTGTGCACAAGCTGTAAAGGGGCTGAGGCGTGCCAAGAGGCACGTTTTTCAAAACTGTCCCGATGATGTTTTCCGAGTACACATCCGGAACAGACACCATCTCTGCAAGATACCATAGGAAGACCTGTCACCATATTTTCTTTACATAGATGCTGAAGGGAGCGATAGTTTAAGTGACCAAATCGCTCATGCCAAAGTTTGCTCACTTCATCATTATGAGCAACAAATACTGAGGGAAGATTTGATGACCCAAAGTTGTGAAACTTATACAACCTTGTGGAATCATCAGCAATACCAGTAGCTAGAATCTGTTTAGGATCTCTTAGATCCTTGATTACAACATCATGAGGTGAAAATTCAACAATTTTACCTTCACCTGAATGAGTTATCTGATATACAGATAGAAGGTTGCTGGATAAGGTTGGAACACATAATACATCATTAAACTGACCGTTGTCTAGATGAACAGTTCCAGTCCCTACAACATTAAGAGATCTATCATCACCAACATATATATTTTTGGTGTTACAATCATGTAAAGAAGAAAACATGGCTTTGTTTTTGGCCATGTGATAAGAGGCTCCAGAATCAATGAGCCACTCATGAGAATGAGAAAAGAAGATACATTTAATGCATAACCAGACGGAGATGATTGACAACGACATGCAGAAAGTGCCATTCCTGAAGATGAAGTTGAAGTTGAAGTAGAAGAATGCTCCACATGGATGTTATGTTTCTTCATTGCGGCTTCCAAGGCTTCCATCTTCCTAAAGCATTTAGATTCTAAGTGGCCATCTCGATTACAAAAGTTACAATGTCTATCAGTCTTCTTCCATTTGTTTTTATTGGTCTTATCATTTTGCTAAAATGATCTTTCATTTTGACACTGAGTTTGCTTAGGACCCTTGTTTGGTTTAGGACCATTCTTTTTAGGATATGACTTCTTAGGATTCTTTGAATTTGGTTGCTACTAGGTGGCTAATTCTTTCTTGGAAGAGTTTCCAAGATTAAGAAGACCAAGGTGTAAGAGTTTTTCTTGTTCTCTTATTAAAGAATCACAAAAAGAGTCAAAGGAAGGGGCCTTGTAGTCTTTTCCTTGACAAATGAAAGCTTCCCTTGTAGAATGGAAGGTGGAAACAAATACAGAGTAGGCTGGTCCCAACTTAGTAAGGATAGAATAAATAAGGTTACTATCTTCTTTCTTAATCTTAACACCTTCCAAGAGATATCTAAGGGTCTTGAATTTGGACAAGAAATCTTCAATGCAAGAAAAATTATTAGGATCCAATGTAAGCAACTCATTTCCAAGTTGATGGGCTCTAATTTCATTTTTAATCCCAAAAACTTTAGTGATTTGTTCCAATGCTTCATGAGGAGTATCAAGTTCTGCAATATGGAATCTAAGATCAGGAGAAATAGACATACCTATCAAACCACGTGCTTGATCTTGTCTATTTTCCCATTTTGCAACCTTGTCTTCATCTTTTGGTTTCTTCTCTTGGCCCGTGGCTATTCTGTAGAGACCTTTACTTCTAAGTAAATCTTCCATGTAGGATACCCATTTGAAGTAGTTAGTGCTGTCAAGAATGACTTGGCATGGACTTTCCATTTTTTAAAAAAAACTGAAGCTGAAGATACTGAAAGTAAGTGTTCCAATGGATAGATCTCGAAAAATTAGGCTGTTTTTTAAAAAACGGCTCTGAAAAAGGCTTCCGGATGAAGAAGTTATGGCTTTTTGAAAAAAATTTGTTGAAGTTGCTGGCAAAGTCCACGAATGTGCGGGAATGAAAAAAAACGCCCCCACAAAATGGAGATTTGAACCCAAGACCTCTACTCTCTTAAAATAGCTTTGAACCAATTGAGCTATACAAAAAATTTGAGAGAGAGTTATGGCTCGAAGTTAGCTTTAGCTGGAAACTAAATATTTTTCTCAATGTTTCTGATTTTCCAAGATCACACTAAGGTGCAGGGAAAATAGCATACGCATGAGAGAAAAAAAACTTCCTTTCTGTTTCTGATTTGCCCAGATCGCACTGAGTCGCAGGGAAAAGAGCATACGCAGAAATGAAATGTATAGATCCGGTAATAAAAAAGGCTAAATAAACAGAAACCGAAATAACCAGAGAGAAAATAACAGTAAACTGCAGATAAACATTGTATACCTCCAGATCTTAAAAATGACGCAGATAGGGCTACCAGAAACCTTTTCCCATGAAACGAAAGGGGTTCCTCACTGGAATGGATGCTCCGAACACAACAGAGCAGTACTCTCGGCCCGAAAGCAGTCAGAAATAGTAGATCTAGGAAACGACATCCGCATGCAGTTCTACCGGCTTCAGATTTGGATCACTAACGAACGCGGCCCTCAAATAGCTCTGATACCATGTAGGAATTTACAGGGTAAGTTCCTCAGACAGAACACTAAAAGGACACCGCTCACAAACAGATCACAGAT
>APFE030297525.1:68764-88278 GCA_000404065.3 Pinus taeda
AAAATAAAACAAGTGTAACACAAGCTCATTTAAATGATATGATCTGATCCATCAAAGCCAAGAAGGGAACAAGGACCAGCTCCTCCATCAGTTTTATGGCATGCCTAACGGGATGCAAAACTGACAGTGATGAGGCACCTACCTATGCATAATGCAAAGAGCTTTTGATCACCGATGGAGGGCTCAAGACCGACACTAACAGGTTCTATGGTAAAGGTTGTGTGATCTCATGTTATGGATTATGTACATTAAAGGGGAATATTCAAGGAAAAGATATTAATATCATTATCAATGAGAACCGTGAGGAAAAACACATTAATGTTAATTTAGAAAATCAGTTATTAGGTCTAGAATCAGATATAATTGTGAATAAAGAAGCCTCTTATTATTAAGTAGAATACAAAATTAAAAAATTTCAAGTAGCTATTGATGAATATGAATGTGTATCTCAATTTAGTGTAACATGTATTTTTAACAAAGAGATTGATATAATTTTTGGATTACCTTGGTTTAAAGGACTGGGTACATTCTTTTTAAACATGGGGAAAAAATTTATGAGGTTTCCTTATAAAAAGAGGATGATCACATGGAAAAGAATTCAGAATCGAAAATGCCTTCATTAGAAGGCTTTAAGGATATTTCAAAATTTATGCTTCCAGAGAATCAAAAAACAATATCAAAGAAGCAAAGGGAGCTTGAAGAAGTCATATCCAATAAAAATGAATAAAATTCTTGTTTGAAATATTATAGCCAGAAACTACTTGCACAAGTTAGAAAGTGTAAAGCTATGAAGCAAAAATTATAACAAGAAAAGGAAAGTTACAAGAAGAAATTCAATGAGATTCTATTAGAGAAAGAAAAAGAAAAATTGTGTTGAAAAAACCTTAATCAAAAGTTGTTAGAACAAATAAGAGATTTAAAAAATGAAAAGATTGAGCGTCAAAATGAAGTTGGATCAGAATTTGAAGAACTTTCACGTTTAAAAATTCATAATTAGAATCTACTTACTCAGATTAAGAAACTTAAAGATGATAAGAAATTATTGAAGAACAAATTTGAAAAGTTTATTACAAAAGAAGCACTAAAATATTTAAACATAATAGTCCAAGTTGAAGGAAAATGAATGAATACCAATCCAATTAATTTCACAACTCAAGAGGATGACAAATCAGTTGAAGTAAAAACATATTTAGATGTTACACTTCATACGATGAAAATTCCAAGTGAATATTTTGTACCAATATCAGTACATAAAGTAAACTAGGAAATTGCCACACACATGATAAGGGAAAATCATTTCACAAGAACTCCTTATCAACATTTGAATCATAAGAGAAAACATCTCAATCAATCTATGTATTTATATCACTTAGAATAAAAACAACAGATTTATGTTTTGAAGAATTTCTATGTTTGCATAATCTAGTCTTGTGACAACAATTTATCCCATATATCGAATAATTATAAGGTTCCACAAAATATTGATTTAGGATGATCAAATTCCTTCTCAATTCGACAATTTTATTTATCACTTAGAGGATGCTATCATCTTGTATCATCAAAGATGACAACTTGAATAATTCTTAAAGATGTGAATAAATTACAAGGCAAAGAAACATATGACACACCTTATCAACGATAAGCTTTGAGGACAAAGCTTGTCTAAAGATGAAGGAAATTTTATGAATGTAATATATAAAAAAATAATAAAATATTAATATAATTATTATATATAATATATATAGTATATATCTCATATCTTGACCGTATTTATATATCTCGGACTATTTATATTATATACCCTTATTATATCATATCACTTGTACATTCAATATTCTAATATAAATATATTACTTATCCTATAATGGATATTTACATATTCCATATATTCTGAATATTTTGTTGCATATATGAACCTTGTTCGTTACATAAGCATCAAAACATTTCTTTTATAATACATCTCACGTTGATAAGATTAAAAAAACATAAAAATTAACTAAGTTATAATGTTATTTTAAATTATTAGGTGGATAGTAGGGATTTAACCTCTATCGAATATTCTAGAATATTCGTGGTAGTATACACAAATCAAAGTCTGAGATTTAATTCTAAAGTACTCATGCTTTTTTTTTTTCCCTTTTAATTAAATTGATTAATTAAAAAGAATGTCATATGAAGAAGTGGCATTTGAAGTGAGTTATGGTTTTTGAGCATGTGATATTAATAAGCCATAGTATTGGTTCATGGTATTGTAACAAATTTTTAAGAATCTCCATGGTAAAGTGGGGGAAAATGTTCACGATTAAAAATCTTGTTCCATGATTTTTTAAATGTATGTGTGTTTAACTTAATAAAGATCTCCAAAAATAACATTACTATAATATTATTTATTTTTTATAACTAATAATAACTTAAATAAAGTTATAATTTAGTTAGTTTTAATGATTTTTTTTTTTCTTTAACAACATGTGATGTATAATGAAATAAGAGTTCTAATGCTTATTATGGATTGATTCCTATAAACATTTACAAGTCATTTAATTTATATTGTAATGTTGGTTTAATTATCAATAATTATTAGGTGGATGGTAGGGATTTAACCTCCATGGAATATTATGAAATATTCATAGTAGTATGCAAAAACAAATGGTTGAGATTTGTCTCCAAATTAGTTATGCCCATTTTACCTTTTTAAGTATATTGATTAATTAAAAAAATGTCATATGAACAAGTGTCATATGAAATGAGCTATAAAACATGTAGTATTGATAAGCTATGGAATTAGCCCATGGTATTGTAACAAATCTTATTTATAGATTAAGAATCTCCATGGTAAAATGGGGATAAATTTCCATGATTAAAAATTGTGTTCCAAGTTTTTTTTAAATGTACAAATATTTAAATTTTATATTAACTTTTTTATAATTAATTAATTTAAATTAAAATTATATTATTAGTTCTTATTATTTTTTAAATTTTAGCAGTGTGAGATTTTTAAAGTAAGTGTTTTGATGTCTTTCCATCTTTACCAACCATTTGATTTTTTTTTCTATGCGGTTCATGGACCCTGGATATCAGTCACTGTTACGTCCATGGAATTTTGTACAAAGTAGATCAACCTGAAGGGATCACTTCCTATTGGCTCAACCATAGAGCCTGACCCCGAGGGTGTCCACAGAGTGATCTTGTGACCTCTAACTAGCAAATGTGCTTTAACGACGGGGATTCGACCATTTGAGCTAACCTTTAGGGTGACTAGCCAGTTGATTATATGATTGAACTAGTTATAAAAATAATTGCGCTGAGAGACATTGTCATGGTAGAGATGTTGTAATGTAATGTCGTGTAAACATTTTGACTTGGTCAAAATAAAATAAAAACAAAAATAACTTCAAACTAAAAAAATAAAAATAAAAATTCTACGTTATTATTATTTTTTATTGCATTGAGGAGCACTCTCCGGCCCAGTAGGGTAGAGATGTTGTAATGTAATATAATGTCTTGTAAACATTTTGACTAGTTCAACATAAAATAAAATAAAATAATTATAATTATAATTATCAATAAAACGTTTTTGACATGGGCTCGAATTACTTTATAATAATAATAATAAAATATTATTATTATTATTTATTATGATTAATTAAACCATTCTAGATACCATCTTAACTGCAGATCTACCAAACACCTAGAGGGATCACATTTCTATTCACTTTAAAAGAGGTTTATATCTCAATAGATTTGATCTTTCTTGGGGCTTGGTAGATTCAGAGTTAAGATGGATCTAGGAGAGATCAAATATCTTGAGATGCAAACCTCTTTTAGAATGAAAAGAGATTTGATCCCTCTCAGATCCATCTTACCGTTGTATCTCTTGAGATGCAAACCACTTTTAGAAGAAGAGAGATTTGATCCCTCTTGGCACTTGGTAGATCTAAAGTTAAGATGGATCTAGGTTGGTTAATATATTAGTTAAACATATATACATTTGAAAACACATGTAATAACCATGGAGATACAACCACATGGAGATTTTTATTTTATAATAGGTTGTGTTACAATACCATGGACGAATACCAAGGCTTATCAATGTCATATGCCTAAAAAACCATAATTCATTTTATAGGAAAATTATTCATATGACAAAAATTACTAACTAATATGGAGATAAATCTCATAATGTGTGACTATTACTAAGAATATTTTAGAATATTGCATGGAGGTTAAATCTCTACCATCTACTTAATAATTATTGATAATTAAATTAAAATTTTCTAAGCCTTATTCTAAAATAAACATAGCTAAATATATTTCAAAAATATATTAGTATTACTAACATATTTTCCTATTTTTAAATATATACTAGTTAAAATTTAATCATTTCAAAAGTAATTATAATCCATTTAATTACATTAAATGTTTTTATATTCAAAAATCACTTTAATTAATTATATATGAAATCTATTATAATAAATTAGATATTCTAACATAAACTTACTTAATATATAATTTAATCAAAAAATTATATTTATCATCAATATTTTCTTTTCTAAAATTATATTATTTTCAAAATCCCATTAAATTAATATTAATCACATAGCATGCTTATCTATCCTTGAATATATCTACTTTAATTATTTTCCAAAAGTCATTATCAAACCTAATCTAAAAAGGTATTTCCAAATGAATTTCATCCCAATGTTACTCACATACATTGAGAGTGACAACCATTACTATATTAAATGTAATAAGTATACATTGAGAATGACAATTATTATTATAACGATATGGCTTATAACCTCCTCTAATTTAGTTATCAAATCAATAGTCAAGACAACCATCATTGGTTACTATTCACAAATGCAAGTTGACTTATCATTATTATTTAAGGAAAACCATGCCAACTGTAATTACTCACTAGTGGTCTGTAAGGGGTAGGCTTTCATTGCTGCTAGATGCCACTAGGTCTTGGGCTGTGAACTTGTTTCCTTACGTGTAAGGAAGACGAACTCTTAGCCAAGCAGAAATAGTTTTAGGAGATACTCTAGGCCCAATGTAAAAGTTTAATTATGTTAAGGTAGTGTTCATAATGTTTTTTAGAACTTAAATAATTATAAATTGTATTTAAAAGGCTATATTTGCATTAGACAAATTGATAATACAAGTTTTAATAAAGTGAATTATAATTTGTAATTTTTTATTTATTTTTAATAAAATATGATAATAAAAAAATGGGTGAACTTTCCTACACTTCTTCTATTATTTTTTTAAGAATAAAAATAAATTCTTACAAATTGGTTATATAATAGTATGCAAAAGAATACATGATTATCAGTTGTAGACAATTATTCTCCCCTTTACCGAGTACGATTCTATATTTAATTTGTGGCCCAAAAGGATATTTGATTCTGCCTCATATTCTCTTTGGTACTTGCTAGATTTACTTACCCTTATGAGAGGAAGGGAAGGGTTTGTGTCTTTCTTCAAGACTATGACAAAAATAAGAGATTATAATGTCTAAAGCAAATGGCATACAACACTAGGCCAATAGGAGGAACTGCATTCTTTCCTTAATCCATAGCTTGCTCTTTTATTTCCTCTTCTCCCTCCTCTAATTCCTTTGTTTCCTCTTCTGGCTCCTCTCCCCTCTTTGCTTCATGCTCTTTTGATGGTTCATTCACATTTGGATTGGCTTGGATTGGATGGATGCATCCACATCATATTCAATATAGGTTGTTCTAGAGTTCGGGTCTTTTCCATTCTTTGTATCTTCTCGATTTCCAAAATAATCAAATTTTTACCACTCGATTTGGGTGGTTGCATTTGGGATGGCTTTGATTATTAAGGCCCCTTATGTTGAGAACTTCCTCACATGTTAGGAACCCACTTGAACATGGATTCTCTTCATGTCTATTGCTTCAGGGGAGGTTGTTCTTCTTGAATATTTAGACATTTTTTGGCAAAATGCCCATACACACGGTATGAAATGCACTTGAATGGAATCTACTCATAATTTATGGGTTGTTGGTGGCACCATCCATCCAAACTTATTTACAACACTTCTTAGATGCCCTTTTCCAGATCTACATCCACACATATGCATGCACAAGGGAGGAAGTTTCCTTTTGGTTTTACTTGGTTAATGTATTTACCCAACTTGTTCCCAATATCTTTGTGAGAACTTTCATCCTAAAAATTAAAGAGAGATAAAATAATTAAACCCACATAAAAATTATTATAATTTCCTCGATTGAAATTAAAATAAAAAATAAAAAATAAAAAATAAAAAATGATAATGCCTATTATTGAATCTTAAAAGTCCATTGTTATACTACCCATGTTTTTATAACATTTAGGCTAGGAAAAAGCCTATAAAATTTCCTATCAACACATGCTCAACAAAATTGTGGCTTATCTTCTTAATTACAAAGACACGATCTCCAACTAAAAAATGGCTTCATTTAATCTTACAAATCTTCTCTGTAAAGATTAGCTTTTTTCCTGGGATTAGAAAACATAATTAAAATTTTAAACACCTATATCTTTGAATAACCAACTTCTTCCATTATTATTTGAACAATAAGATCTTTTGAGCAATAAGATCGTATAACTTTATATTACTCTAAAGAAAACCCTAAAATAACCTACCAACCAATGCCAAAAGATGGTAATGTCAATATAAAAATGATGTAGGTATAGATTCAAAAGTAAAAATTAAATAAATATATTATAAAATAATTTAAATCAAAATCCAAAGACAGATACATGGACCCATCAAAAGAGTTTGAATACTAAAAAATAAAAAAAAATAAAGAAAGAAATGTTTATGCTCACCTGATAGATTCTGCATAGATTCTGCTTGAATTCAAACACAATACAAACACTTTACTTTCATTTAAAAGCCATGTTGTCTTTTAGTAATATACCTACCTAACCTTCAAAGATAGAAAATCCATATGGTACAAAACATTAAAAGTTATAAAGTTGCTCGTTAAATTATAAAGTCATATACTTTATGCAAACCTATAAAATTAAATAAGGATGTGTTGGGAAGAGTTATTTTGTCAGGAATACAACCTGTTTGGATACATTATGCATAGTATCACTTGTTTTCAAGTCATTTTGTTTGGCTCACAAAGTTGTTAGAAATGTGTAGATGTTAACTTCAATATGGAGAAGTCTTTGCTTTGATTTAGGTAAAATAGAAATAAGTTATCACTCAATAATAAATATATTTGGAAAACATATAAATACTTGGCAATTTTTTTTAATAGGTTGAATTTATCAATGTTAATATGTAAGAATACGTTTATGCAAATCATTGTAAAATATATATTATATATATAAAAGGATATAAATTATTTATTTAAGTTAATTTATAGATGGAAAGGCTGTAATTTATATTTAAATTTAGATTTTGGATTTTTTTAATATTTTTTTGGAGGTAATTTTGATTGGACAATAAATTGATTTATTAAAAATAAGCATGTTACAAAGTGGAATTTGAATATGAATGAGGAAGGTAACGACTTTTTGAGAGAATATTTCAATGATGGATATTTGTTTTAAATAGTAGAAGTCTTGGTGAATTTCACTGGTCTCTAGTATGCAAACTATAAGTGTTTAGCAATATTTTTGTAAGAATTTTGAAATTTCTAATGATTTTGTATAGTCCTTATCAATTTTAGGCTATTTTGAAGGTAAAATAAATTTATCCTAGAAAATTGGCAAATCATATTGAGAAAAAATGCAAATTAGCAAATGTTTTTTTTTAGAAAAATAATGGAAAATAAACCCATTTACAAAATTTAACACCTAAAATGTTCCTTGAACTTTTCCTCACAACTATTCAAACAACACTTAGTTGAATTTGTGTGTGTACACATTTTTTTCCAATGAAAGACATTGACAACTATATTCCTTTGAAAGTCAAAAGTTACAATGAATATGAGCCTTTGGGGGCTATCTTGATTAGGGGAGATTCAACACAAAATTATAGACGTTGCTTTCAAAATTGATGGATTTTCCAAAAAGAAATTCCACCCAATATAAAACACCAAAGTGGGAGATAATTGTGCCTTAACTAGTGAAAATAACCTTTTTAGAGACAATTGTGCCTCAACCATTGAAAACAATATTTTTTGAGACAACTATGGCTCTACTAGTGAAAAAAACCTTTTTGGGGATAATTTTGGCTCAACCAATGAAAAGAACCATTTGGAGACTAAATCTATCCTCAATCAGTTAAGCTCGAGAAGATTTACCAATGTGGCTTACAATTGTGTGATGTAACAATGATCTCCATGTTGGATATTTTTCCTTCCTCATCTAGGTGAATGAATATAATTTGTTCTTCTTGCAGATTGCAATCCATCGTTGCCAGATTATCTACACTTGAGTTACAATTCCCTATAGATGTTCTTTAGACTGAAGTTGGAGAAACCATAAGAGCAGACCCTTTGCAATGTTTAGAATGTGGGGAAATTCTAGATGAGAGCATCTCATCTTATTGTTTATCCAATCCATGATGATATTTGAGTATGAAAAGACTTTAAATGAGTGGCTTTCATTCTCTAAATCCAAAAAAGAGAAGTATATGTTAGTTAGATTTGCGTGATTCATTGAGTGAACCTTAGTACCATTTTTAACGTTGATTGAGTGCCTTTGGAAGTGAATGATATCTCTTGAGCCACTAGTCCTAGGATCTGCCTTGGAGACACCATTTGATCCAAATTTATGAAGGGAACAAAATGAAATGCATATTTAGATCCAAAATCCAAAATGGAAAATGGAAAATGGAAAATGATGACTTCAATTAATAAATGGAAAATGATGAAATTGTGTACATGTAGAATGAAAGCAAAGTAGTTTGAATGGTGACGGCTTATCTTTGAGAAGAGAAGTGACATCTACACACCTTCCTGAATTGTGTTACAACTAAGCTCGAAGGTCTTTTTATCATGAAGAAATAATGAGAAACCGTAAACATCCAAAAACCTAACACTAAAGGCTTATGGGCCCCGATGGGGTAAGTTGGAACGTCAACTTCTTGGGGTCATAACTTTAGCATACGATCTTCATTTTGCGTGCATGATAGCCCATTAGAAAGGTCTATTCGAGGAGTACTATTCCTATTGTTGACAAATATTATGTTTTTCGTCGATCGTTTCCCAAAAAAAATTGTTTAGGGCCTCAAAATGACTCTGGAAGTTCAAGACATAAAAACCTCCAAAAAAAAAAAAATTTGCCAAAATATGAAAAATTGTGTTGTGAGTCAGTTGAATAGGTGGGTGGCCATCGATATCCACTTGGACCAATTCTCCCCTCTTAGGAAGAAATGGTCTCCATTTTGTTGAGTGCCTCCATGAGATGGGGGAACTTTCGTTGAATTTGCCCCCTCATGGGCCACTTGCCTTGGCGTAAGAGTTGGTATGTGTCCACTATATGTTCAATTATTGAATGTCCAGTGCAATCTAGGTTGAAATATGTCGGTGCCAACTACTTTGCGATTTTAGATGTGTTTAACAATGGTGGAAAGTATGATCGAAGGTGATCCATATTGAACATTGGGTTCATGCCAAGGAATGGGGGGTTACTTATGTCAAAAACTTTGCCACGCACATCCTTCGTGATGGTGTAAGGTCCATAGAAAAGTGGTTGAAGATTTTGATGGTCCCCCACAAGGCATCCTTTATGCATATTCAACCAAACCTTGTCTCCTACTTGAAACTTGTGTGGCACCCAGTGTTGATCATGATTGCTTATATTTAGTATTATATTTCTCCAATATATCATGGAACTTATGGTGGATGTGTTGAATTAATTCAATAAACTTGGTGACCATGTTAGCTTTGGATTGAACATGTGTAGATTATTCCTGGGTAGTTGCAAGGGACAATGCAACACTAATGGGACTTAATGGTTGAAATCCCAGGCCCACATGGGCTTGTGACTAGTTGAGCTATGGAGAGCTATGTTGTAGTTGTGTTAAACATAGGGGAGGCTCCCATCCTGTTGCGTGGATGCTTAGAATTGTACATGTGCAGAATGTGCGAGATCATCATGTTGACGACCTTTGTTTAACCATCAGTTTGGGGGTGAAAGATAGATGGTTTGGTGAGTTTGGTGTCCAACATTGGCCAATGAATTGGCTAGAATGCACTTAGGAACATGTTATCTCAATATAATATGATGGTTTGTGGGATCCTAAAATGTACCCACACTTGTTCAAAGAAGGTCTTGGTAGTGGCTTATGTTGTGATACTCTTTTTGCAGGCAGCTATGATGATCATCTTAGAAAATTTATCAACAAACACAAACACACAATCATTTCCATGCTTGGTAGGTGAGACACATAGTCCATTGAGATGGATTCGCAAAGCTGGTTAGGAGTAAGAAGAGGGGTGTAAAAGCCTTGCTTCTTAATGTTTGGTTTGGCAATGACACAGGAGGTGCTGACCCTGATATACTTGAAAATATCATATCGATGTTTTAGCTAATAAAAATACATATGCGATACTGTCATCATCTTCTCTACACTAAAGTGCCCTGCTACCTTACTGTAATATACCTCCCATATTAGCTTCGCATTCTTGCTAGAAGGAACACAAAGGTGTCCCAGGTAGCACAATAGTGGATCCTTGAGGTGGAAGTCTAGAACTTGTTTTCCTACCATCAACATCTAGTATGTGGCAATCAATTTTGAATCATTTTTATATAGCTTTGACCATCTAGAGGTCTTGTGCCCACTAGAGTTAAAAATAATGGTCATTTCCACAACTAAGGGCTGACTGAGACAATTTGCGACACGGTTGTTGCTACCCATCTTGTATTTAATGTTCAAATAGAATTGTTGTCGATATGTGGACCATTTCTGATGGTGATAATTCTATAACTTCCGCTGTGTTTGCATAAATTGAAGAGGTCGATGATCCATGTGGTTGATCATCTCCTTCCCTAGAATATAATGTTTCCATTGCCAGAAATCCTGCACAATGGAATACATCTCCTTATAATAGGTGGGGTATATTCGAACAATATCATAGAGTGTCTTACTATGGTAGGCCACCAGATGTCCTTGTTGAATGAGGACTACACAAAGAATAATCAAAGGCATTTGTTTCAATCTCAAATGGTTGTTGCACGTTTGACAGGGTGAGGAATAGTGCAGAGAAAAAGAAAATTATGTTTTAGTTCATTAAATTCCTTTTGTTGTGACTTAGACCATAACAACTTTACTTTTTCTCCACCCTTGGTAACTTGACTTAAGGAACAAGCGATATAAGAGAACCCAAACAAAAATATTTAGTAGAAATTAGCAAGGCCCAAGAAGTTGTGAAGCTCGGTTAGAGTCATTAGGGCTAGCCAATCTTGAATGAATTGGATCTTAGCTAGATCCACATGCACACCTTGCTCATTAATAATGTAACCTAGATATTGGATCTTGTCCATGTTGAAGGATCATTTTTCCAAGTTAGCACATAGCTTGTGCTACCATAGAGTGTGAAGGACATGTTGAATATATTGCAAGTTTTTCTGCCCAAGTCTTGTTTAAGATGAGGATTTAATCCATATATACAACCATGAAAGAGTTCATGAAAAGCCACAATATGTCATCCATCAACCTCATGAAAGTTGTTCGGGCATTTTTGATACAAAAGGGAACAACCAACCATTTAAAAATTCCCTCATTGGACTTGAAAGTGGTCTTCCACAAATCAATTGGTTCTATTGGAACTTGGTGATAGTGAGACTTCAAATCAATCTTGCTAAACTACTTGACCCCTTTGAGCTGGTCAAGAAGGTCATAAATTCAGGGAATCAAGTACTTTTTCTTGACTATGATTTTGGTCAGATCCCTATAATCAATGAATAGCTTCTAGGTTCCATCATTCTTTTGCACGAGCACGATTGAGCTCCCATAAAGCGGGGAACTTGGTTGGATGTGCCCCTTTTGTAGAAAATCTTAGATCTACTGCTTGATTTCCCCATTTTCCATAAGAAAGTGGAAGTAGATAGATCCATTGGGTAGAGGTACGAAAGGGCTCAAATCGATTGAATTCTTGACCTAATTGTGCAAATATATCCTTGAGGGTGAGGAGAAGATGTCTATATAATCTTCCATGACCTTATCCACTTACCTTTGTTGTGTGGAGGATCCCTTTTTGAAGGCCACCATCTTATCTTTACTCTCAGAGTGAATTAGTAAGAAGATAAATTTCCTAGTCTAGGAGATAATATTACTAAATTTCTTAGAAGAGATCCAAGAAATGGCAGTAGGCGGGGCTACCTATGGTATCCTATATAGTTTTCTGCCCAAAGTAATAATGACATTATGAGGCTTTAGACACATTCACAACATGACATTTTCATAACTATGGTTGGTCTAACAGAACATTACAAACTTCAAGGGGACCAACGTCACACGATAACTTTTCCGTGAAATATTTGATGTTGTAGGGTAGGAAACATTGTTGGCTGACACAAGGATCTCACCCTTGGTTCATCCAGCACTCAAAATTTGCTCAAAATTCAAAGTAGTTGGAATGGTGTGGAACTTGAATAACCACGTAGTGCTCGTAATCTTGAATCCGACGCAACTTGTTTCACGTGAAACAGACTCTTTATGCTCTTAGAAACGAGTTCTGTTCATTTTTCAAAACAAGTGAGTTTTTGCAAAAATTTGTAGGACTACACAGTCAGCAGTTCGTATTATTGATTGGGATGTTGACATGGTAGGGTGACTATGAATTTAATTGGTTTTCTATGACAAATCAGGTGGTGCCAAGTGGCACCTCTTCATTGGTGTGATGTGCCAGTTTCTGGTTGGTGGATCGTGGCCAACCACACGCTGCCATGTGGCCCAACTAGGGGCCACCACATGGCAGGCCGATGGCCAACAAAATTTATGGCAAGTCGGAACTGCACTCCATCGAGTTTCGAACTTGAGACCTACCGAACACAAACATTGGACCTAAACATTATGCAAAACGGTGGTACTTGTTATACATTGGCAGAAATATATATTTCAAAGGTTGGATGGACGCATATATTGGCATGGGGGGTCGGGCTTAGGCCTAGCCCCTGGCCACCCCAGCGCCACGCTAGGCCCTAGCCCATCCCCGTGGTGTTAACCCAAACCCGTGGTGCATAACCATTGTCATGTGACATGGCATAGACCGTGGCACTAACCCATAACCGTCGGGCCACCATAACTGTCAGTGCCTTAACCTTTGACCTTAACTGCCCATGTGACCGGGTTCACTGTGGTCAGTCCAAAAGTTAGCGGAATGGGTGGGGGTGGGAGTTAAGAGCTCGACCCCAGGTCCCATTCATGCCCATGTGGCCACAAAATTCAGAGTTAAGGCCTTGGTGGCTAAATTAGTGCTTTGACATTTTTGCCTAGCGTTTGGTGAAATCAGCGCTTTGTTAGCAGATTTTGGGGTGAAATTGTAGGACCAGTGCCAGATTTGGGGGAGTTTGTAGAGCGAATAGTGCAAGAGCTAGGGAATCTCATAACGTCTTCAATTTTGATCTAATTGAGGAGAAGAAAGAGGTTTCTTATGCATTTTTGGGTCTTTAGAAGCTAATGGAATGGGTTTCAAAGCCATTAGAGCACTTTTGAAGAGACTTTTTGCAGATTTAAGTATATGGGTGCTAGGATCAACCAGGAGGTTGAATCGATTTTTAATTGATTTTGAGAATGGAGAGGACCTTGTAGGGGTATCCCAACCTTCATATTATTTATACAACAGCTGATACATCTATGGTGTAGCTCATGTTTCTCTTTTCTCATTGTGTCTTTGAGGAAATATTTCTTTTAGTACTTCAAGTGAATTATTGTACTTGTTATGCTCATTGTAAGATGGAGTATGCAGTCTTGATTTGAGAAACCTTTTCTTGTAGATTGTTTCATGACTAACTGTAGGTTTTCATGTTTTTAGAGTGATAGTTCTATGCAGAAGAATGTTTCCTTGAAGGGGAAACTAGTCATTATTTTGGTCAGCACTTTATGTACTCTTTATCACTGAAGTGTTTTTGAGCATAATGAGATTGGGGCAAGCCATTGGAGGCTGGACCAAGGAGACATAGCCCAAGTGGGGTCAACTCCTTTATCAATTGCTGAGTGTATTACTGTTATATTGTTGTTCAATTTTTTTACTTATGTTAATTTTCTCATGAAATTTACATAAAAACACATTAAACAACTCATGTAAAACTTGCAATTAACCTCATAATCCTCAGCACTTTGTTTACTATTTTGAATTCAAATTTAGCATGACAAACACTAACTTTCCCATTCAGATCAAGTCGGTACCAGAGCTCTTGGTTTTCTTTGTACAAGGAGGATTTAACTGTTTGCATTGAGTGAATGTGAAGCTTACAAGTTTAAAGCTCAAGAGAGGAGAATGTTTGGGCAAGAGAGCAAGACTGCTACAATCTCCACCACCATTTCTACCTCAAATTGTAGTTGAAGCTTCACTAAGCATGGGCATGAGTTCAAAGCATGATAGTCTCCAAGATTCGAAGGACATTATTGCATTTCTCCAACAAAATAACATGGAGCTCAAAAGGCTAATTGAAGTTGTTGAGGAAGAGAAGCAAAATATGTGCCTCATGTCGCAGAATGTTGTGGAGGAACAAATTGATGAAATTTGTTCTACCAAAGCAGCAAAGAGTCGCTCCAATATTAAGCAAGATTGTGGACATGGAAAGAATGAAACCTACGAATCTTGTCAAATGGAAGACACCTCCTATGTACCAAGGACACGAGGAGGTTTTCTTGAAGCATTCTCCACTGCTTCATCTAGAATAGAGAAGAAGGAGGAATTGTTGGATAAGTACCCATAAGAGGCTAGTGTAGAAAGTCCCTTAGAGAAGGAAGATTGCCAAATATACACATTTTTTCCAGATGATGTTGAGGTTGAGGTTCTATTGGTGCCAAAGTCCAAGGAGATGAAAGAAGAAATACCAAGAGTCCAAGAAGATACCTCAAGAATTAGGAAAGAGTTTAAGAAAATATTTGTCCCTCAGTTGAAAGATGAGGAAAATGGTAAGCATTTACATGCAATTTCTTTACATGAAAATGTTGATTTAAGCTCTTTTGCAGCAGTTGAGAAGCATAGCAAAGGCATAGGAACAAAGCTCTTGTCCAAGATGGGTTACAAGGGAGGAGGCCTTGGAGTGAAAAATCAGGGCATTATCCATCCAATTGAGGTAAAGGAGAGATCTCTATATGAAGGTTTGGGCTATGTTGAAAAGGAAGAATGGTCTTCCATGGATAGCTCTTGGGTATCTTGTTCTTTTTGTCATAAGAGAGGACAAGAGGAGGAAAATTGTTGGGATTTGCATCTAGAATTGGTACCATCTTGGTTTCTAAAGAAAAAGGAGGACATGAAATGCAAGACTTCTCCAAAGAGAGATGAGCAAGTTGAAGAAGAGACTAAGACAAGTTCTTCTTGCCATTCAAGTTCTCCTTGCCAGGCTCATAAGCCAAATGACAACCATAAGAGGTATAAGCATCATGATTATTCAAAGGCTTTTGATGATTACAAACAACATGATTATTTGAATAACCTGTTGTGGAATTTTTTTTCGTGCACTTTTTTTTCATGCACATAACCATTGTGTAGCTAAGTTCCACAAAAGGAAATCATTAGTCAAGAAGATGAATATGTCAATTGGAATTGAGACCAAGAAGGGAAATTCTCATCCAAGTTTGAAGACATTTGTGCCAAGAAAAGCTCATAAAAACTTTTGCACTCATTGCAACTTAAGTGGGCATTGGATTGAAAAGTGTTGGAAGTTTTATCCACATCTTCATCCAAAGAAGGACAAACAGGTAATGGAATCACCTGAGAAGGAGGAGGTAGAGGAATGTGCAAGGCAAACCATAACCATTCCAGAAGGAAGTGAAGTACAGAAAGAAAATTCCATAGCATGGTTGGGTAAGAAATGGTTGGACTATTTGTCTAATTAAAGACAACATTTATTTTGTATTTCACTTGTTTCATGTCCCCAAAGTTGGGCATTTTGTAAAAGTGATGTTTGTGAATAAATCACGTATATGAAACAATGCTTTATTTGGAACTGTTATGATATTTTGGCTTCATAATGAGTCAATTTGTATGGGAATTTGGGAGTCATCTTTACTCCATATTGTAAGATGCATTTCCATTTGTGGATATTTTAGTAAGTAGCCTAAACTTTGGCATGAGTAGTTGCAACACATTCAATATGTGACAAATGTGTCAAGCACTCATTTATACAAGTATTTCCTTGTGAAGCTTGTTTGGGTTATTTTCCAAAGTCTTTTTGGATTTTATCCTTGGTAAGGATTTTGCAAAAGATTGCCATTGGATTTAATTCTTGGGAAGGACTTTGATATTGATGGCCATAGTGACATAAACAAAGCCAAGAAGTTCATTGAGAAAATTCAATTGGTGCATCAAACAATTCAAGATCATCTTGAAAATTTCTAAGGTCAAATGGATTGATATTGGAAAGGTGAGGGAACTATACCCTCAACTGTTGAAAAATTGAAAGTGAGCTTTTGGGGTCCAAAAGCTTTCAGTGCGGAAGAGTGATCCAAATCTCAAAATTTGCTCAAAATTCAAAGTTGTTGGATCAGTGTGGACCCTAAACGACCATGTAATGCTTGTCATCCTAAATCTGATGCAACTCATTTCACGCGAAATAGAATCTGTATGCTCCTAGAAACGAGTTTTGTTCGTTTCTCAAAATAAGCGATTTTTTGCAAAAATGAGCAGCACTGCATAGTCAATAGTCCATACTATTGACATGGAAGCATGACTAGGATGTTGACATGGCAGGGTGACTGTGCATTGACTGGGTTTCCTCTGGCGAATCAGTTGGTGCCAAGTGGCACCTCGTCATTGCTGTGATGTGTCAGTTTCTGGTTAGTTGATTGGTGGCCAACCATAGCCTTCCACGTGGCCCAACTAGGGCCCACCACATGGCAGCCCAAGGGCAAAAAACATTTATGGAAGGTCGAAACTGCACTCCATGTGTTTTGAACTTGAGACCTGCCTAACACAAACAGCGAACCTAGCCACTATCCCAAACAGTGGTTCTTGTTATACATTGGCAGAAATATATATTTCAAAGGTTGGATGGGTGCATATGGCATGGAGGATCGAGCTTAGGCCTAGCCCCTGGCCACCCCAGCACCAAGAGACGCAGGATGGGTAGGGTCGAGGGCTAGTCCCTAGCCCACCCCTGTGTTAACCCAAACCTGCGGCACATAACCATTTTAATGTGACATGGCATAGACCATGGCGTTAACCCATAACTATCAGGCCACCATAACTATCAGTGCCTTAACCTTTGACCTTAAACGCCCATGTGACTAGTGTCATCGCGGTCAATCCAATGGTTAGCAGAATGGGTGGGTGTGGGAGTTAAGATCCTGACCCCTGGTCCCATATGTGCCCATGTGGCCACAAAATTTGGAGTTAAGGCCTTGGTGGCTATATTAATGCTCTGACATTTTGCCTGGCATTTGGCAAAATCGGAGCTCAGTTAGCGGATTTTGGGGCAAAATTCTAGGACTGGTGCTGGATTTGGGGGAATTTGAAGAGAAAATAGTGCAAGATCTAGGGAAGCTCATAACTCGTTGCCTTAGGAGGTCCTAACCTAGACTCATAGTTAGTTCCGCCAACCAACAAAACCCTACACTACTAGCCCTTTCAAAAACAGCCTGCGTAGCGCAAGTTTCAGTCTCACCCGAAGTAGTATGGGGGATGCTGGAACCAAGTTTCTGAATCCAGAGATCAGTGTGAAGTCTTTTAACACCCTAGATCTGCCTTCGAATAAATCTATAAGCCCCTAGGGCTCGGTACTGCAGCTTTGTTTTAACAACCTTTAGACCTTCACAAAGGTATACGATTGGTCTTTGCAGACCCTTAATAGTTGATTTATCCACTTATGCGCACCAAAAAACAACCATAGATTAGAGTTCACACAAATCTACTTAATTTATTATTAAACATAAGAGAATTCATCGGAGCCTTCGCAAAAGTATTTAACATGTATTGCATACATTTATTAAGTTTTATTGAAGAGAATCGCGCATCATTAGATCAATATTCCATAAACATATTATTCATCAACAACATATATAATAAACATAAGTAAACAACAATACGCAATATTTCTTCAAAAACAACTCTTTATTGATTTCCAGTTCAGAATAAAGACTCAAAACTTCCCTGCGCACTTAGCTGCAGAGGCCCGCGCACTCAGCTGCGGACTCTACTTTAGGCCTCCGCACACTCAGCTGCGGATCTTTATTCCTTATATCTACCTGCTTCTTACTTGCCCTTTTCTTCCCTCAAGATATAGATATGCCTCAGGCTCTCTAAGACACACCTATATATACCATTTTTCATACAATCCCATGGTCCGCGGACCATGGGTGGGTCTCAAAGCTGATTCAAACTTTACATAAACAAGGGGCTAAAACCCCTTTGCCTCCTAATCATCTATGAACTTCGCATCCAAAAATCATGGAGACTTTACATTTCTTACAAAAAATACATCAAAACATGGGTTATCTTAACCCTAAAACTGACCCAGGGGACCTCATCCCAACAGGCCTTCAACACAAAGATTGTGACTCAACCTTGTGTCACTTGGTTAGTGTTGTGATCTTTCTGTGAAGATCCCCCAGCTCTACCTGAATTACTGCAACCTCAGCAGTGCTCTGCGTAGCTACCTGCTTGACCTCCTCAACTTGTTGGGTTGTGTTATATTCTTTCCACATAGTTAACAGGGAGTTTGAGGGGTACCCGTAACCCTACTTTTGGACCCTATGTTAGGTTCGGCGGACCCACCTATGGTTTTGTGCATGATTTTCGCACATGTTTTTTGGACGCGATGGTTTTTCGGTCCATGGTTTTGGACACGCGATGGTTTTCGGTCCATGGTATTGGATGCTTCGGCATGTATAAATATGTATTGTAACATTGAAAGGAACATAATGAAAAATCAAGCTAGTAGTCTCAGTTTTGGGATCCAGTGGGAAATCTCTGTGTATATGTGTTTTATGTGTATGCTCTCGCATTTTTATTTTTCCAGTGATTTATAATTCGTATGCAGGTAATTTCTGTACGGGGTTAAAACCTACATTTGGTATCAGAGTTGTTTTGGCTTCATGGGGACGCCTTTGTTTCTGAGGGGTTTTCGCTCGGGCCTGTGGTAGACCTTGTTCAGTGGGAGATCTGGGAGATCGATTCTTGTGGTGAAATAATATGGCAAGCAGCGGAAAGATAGAGATTGATAAGTTCAATGGTCAGAGTTTTGAGTTGTGGAAACTCAAGATGGAGGATCTGTTGGTGGATAAAGATCAGTGGATCGCGATAGATCCGGGTACTAAACCAACGGGAGTGACCAATGAAGAATGGAAGAAGTTGGATCAGAAGGCAAAGAGCACAATACGATTGTGTGTCTCAGATTCAGTATTGTTGAATGTATCAGGGGAAGCTACGGCGAAG
>APFE030297526.1:0-23116 GCA_000404065.3 Pinus taeda
TGTTAGGCCCCTATACTACTAGTGTAACCCCTTATTGTTATTAGTACAACCCACTTATATATTAATGTACCCATGTAGTGCTCATATTGTTACTATTGTGCCCCATAAAAGCCCACTATTGTTATTATTGTGCCCTTACATTATTATTGTTATGTCAACTCTGATTATGTTATGACCCCTTAGAATCCTATATATAGAAAGGATGTCTTTTCATTTGTATCATCGAATAATTGTTCATTTATGTAATGCAAAGGAGGTTTCCCCCTCGAAGAGGCTGAATTCTAAGGCGTTGATCTATCTTTTCTATCTTTTCTTGAGCTGGTTTCATAACATTCTCTCTTTTGTGACGCTTTTGGTGAGGGTCGTTAAAGGCCCATAACTAGTTCTCTCTTTTGTGACACTTCTAGTGATGATCTTTTATTAACTCTCACCAATTCTCTTTTTGGTTACTTTTGGTGACGGTAAAATTTTTTTCGTTATCTTTGATCATTCCAATGAGTTTTTGATGACGTTATGTACTTGTTACTATATTTTTGTCAGAATATAACATTTTAAGACCATTGTTGTAGAGTCTTTTTCATTATGTGTCCAAGGTCATAGTGGTTATAATAGTCAGTCAATTTGTTAAGAAGCAATTAGTGTGTATCATTTCCCTCAAGTCATAAGAATATAGTTTTCCTATGAGTCAACACATGATTCATATCTATTAGGTTTATTATCACGCAAATTTCCTTTAAATAAAGTTCCACTAGTGTGTGTAGGAACTATATTATTCAATACATAATCAATATCTGTCAATTCTATCAATGAGAGAGACCGAGCACTCCTCAACACTCATGACACACCTTAACATGATTTGGAATAGAACACTAACATTCCTTGGCACCTCGCATGTCTTGGAACATCTTTGCACGTGAAAAATCTTTGTACCTGGAACATCTTTGTACCTAGAACATCTTGCCATGAGTAGGACACCCAAGCACATGTTGCCGTGTCGTAGCATAGCATAGCACCCCTTATCATGTGTTTGCATGCCATGTAGTCCCTAGAATTCCCTGGAACACCTTGGGATAGTATTTCATTGACACGTACAGTGATGTGTGGTTTGACGGTAAGTCACATGGGCGAAGCCTGGGGAGACCGAAGTTCAAACCTCATTGAGTACAATGACCTGTTGTGGTGGCGGATAGAGGGGTAGATTCCCCTTTCCCATGAGTCTGCACTTGCTAAAACCATAGGAACTTAGTATACCTGACTTTCAGGTGGTTGGTTATGCTCTTGGTGTTATAGTGGCAGCTATGTGGTTTGATCCTGGGTCTCCCCTAGATTAGTCCTGGCAGTTACTGATTCACCATGTGGTTAAAAAAATAAAAATAAAATAATATATTGCATTGACAAACATTAGCACTTGGCACACATTGGCACTTGGCATGTATTGGAACATATTATTAGTGTGCCTAGCATGCCCCTTTTGAAAAAGATAAAGTCTCGACTTATTAACCCTCTTATGTGTTCATTTCCTTGCATTTTAGCTTGGTTATTCCTTTTATTTCCTTGAAACTCCTTGACGCATATTGGTATACTCTAGAACCCTTCACATCCTAGCATTTCTTAGCACCTGGCATGCCTCGACACTATTTGGCACATGTTAGCATACCCTAGAACTACCTAGCACAATCCAGCACTTCTTGACATTCCCTGATATTCCCCGGCATGCCTTACCCATGCCTAACATACCTTTTCACTACCTCCTTGACATGACAACTAGCACTCATTGACACTCCCTGACATACCCTCATATTCATTCACTTCCATGTATTTTTACCTAGTGTTCCCTTGTGTTTTCCTAGTACTCCCTAACGCTCGTCATCATGCGTTGGCACTCTCTAGCACGCCTTAACAATATTTGATATGATCTGCCACTTCCTAGCATGCATCACACTCCCTAATGCATGTTGGAACTTGGCAAGTCTTATAAGCATGTTTGGCATGCATTGAGATGACTTGGTATGCTTTGGCATGGTTTAATATTAAAGTTATTTGAGATAAACTATTGGAAACTAGATGAGAACAAATAGATGAAGATTTGGCACTTAGAATCCATTGACACTTGGCACTTGGCACCTATTGGCACCTAGTGTTGGTGTGCCTAACATGCCCCTCATGGCAAAGGTAAATTGATGACTTATTAACCCTATTATATGCTCATTTCCTTGTAGTTTAACTTGTTCCTCCCTTCTATTTCCTTGATAGTCCCTGGCATGCATTGTCACACCCTTGTACATCTTGGCATGCCTTAGCACTTGGCACATATTAGCTTGTTTTACATATCTTAATACTATCTGGCACATGTTAGCATGCCCTAGCATTCCCTAACACACCTTGGCAGTCATGACCTCACAACTAGAATTACATTTTTCCATGACTCGGGAACCTTACATTTACTAGAACACCTCAGAACTCCCTAGTTTTCATGCCCTCTGTTATCCTCCACAATGTCCTAGGCTGATGAGGAGATCGATGGAGGTAACCATAGACCAATATTTTAGTTTGGCAGCTAGCCCTACCAAACCAGAGTGGGCTCTCTCTATGAAATCACAGCCAAGAGATGACTGGAATGTAAAGGCTTTTAGGTTAGATAGATAGGCTCAAGTGGGTTTTGGAAAATTTAGGCTCATCATGTTTGCTTGATGATCCCACCTCCATGGGTTGTACTGACATGGTTTGGTGTTGGCTTGGTGAGGTGGTTATATGCATTTTCAAGGCTGCCTCAATGAAGGTGTCCCATGTCATGTTCTTCTCTTTCAACTGATGTGGTACTATAACCTTTATTAGTTTGTGGTGAAAGAGGTTGGGATAATGCACTTTTCCTTTCAATTGAACCCTTTTATAAAAAAAATTTAGGCTTGTATACAAGTAGCTAGACAAATTTAGAGACCTCGGAGCTATAAAGTGCATGAGCAGTCTTATGTGGTATTGATATAGCCTAGAAAATCTTCCCTCACATGTGAAGAACTTCATGAAAACCTTCATCAATGGTGCATATCTCTCCAACAAGTATTTGAATGAGAAAACATGTGAGTGAGCTCCTTTGTATTATGATTTCAAGTAGGGTTTGTACACTTCTAGGTCTAGGTTCATGCCTTTGAACCAATTTTAAACATGGTTTGGTATGCTTGTAGCTTGAGAGCTGGCATCCACTGAAAACATGAAATCAATCCCTGCAATGGTGATCTTGTCTTCCGTCAAGGTGAGAGAAAATATACCTGTGAGATGCTCATGGTAACCTACTTCCTGCACTCTTTGACAAAACCCTAAACAATTGACATCTTCAAATCATTTCATGAAAAATGGGGAGGAGGTGATTTCATTCCAATTAGAGGGCTCAAACCTCAGTATCTTCCCCCCCAGTATCTTTAGACCAAAAGAATTGATGTTATTATAGCTATTTGCCTTTGGGCTAGGCCTAATCCACAAATAAGATAATTTTGGTCTATTTAGCGGTGCTTGCGAGACATGAGAATGATTTAGGGTGGGGTATAAAGGACACATAATGTTTTATTAAGGCTTTAATTGTCAAGAAATTATGGAAAACTTTCCAGGGAAAAGGTATTTGGTAATAGGTTAGTAAAGAGAAATATCTAAAAAATAGACAACTTAAGGAATGGATTAAAGAGGTGGCTCCAAAGAAGAAGGTGACATCTTTTATATGGAGAAGCATGATGAGAAGAAAATATTGGCTACTATGAAATATGAGATGGGGGGTTGGAAGGGGGAATAGGATAGAAATAGGACTAGATGATATCAAAGGAGTGGAGGGAATACATACTCTTTCTATTCACATCCTTGAGCATTTACATAAGAAAATGCTTTACTTTATGAACTAGATCTCTTGTGATTGAGGATATTCTTATGTTACAAGTTATTGGCTTACTACATTTGAACTTGGATTTCTAGAGGATCTATTTGTAGAATGGGCACGTTTCACAACATGGTTAAGGCTAACAGGTTTAAAACTCACTTAGAAGAAAGAAAAGATAAAATGGGAAGGTGTTATGTATAATGAGCAGATCTCGGTTAAAGAGATTTATAAACATATTTCTCATGGACATGGCTTGAATGATAATGCTTTTTGGTTTCATAACACGTGGAGATGGGACATACCTCTCAAATTTAAATGTTTTATGTGGCTAGTGGTCCACAATAATATTTTAACTTGGGATAATATCCATAAAAGGGGCTTTCAAAATCTTGGAAGATGCTCTTTATGGAAGGAAGATTTAGAATACATGGAACATCTATTTCTAACATGTCCTTTTGCGATCTCGGTATGGAGTGTACTTCCTCAAACACTTAAAATACATGTAATCTAGAACATGGTTTCCATTTAGAGATGTCTCACTCAATGGTTTGAAGGTTTCAAGACATATCGTTCCTTGCCTTTCTATATTTTGTGGGGCATATGGAGAAGCAAGAATGAGAATATTTTTGAACAAACAGAACCAGATACTAGAGACGCATATTTAAAGATTTTGCATATTTTATGGAGATATGGCCAATGAAGGATGAAAAACCTAGAAGACATTTTTGACTCGTGGAGCTATGGTCATACTTTATTTTTATTTATTTTTATTTTTAATTTTTATGGAGCATCCACCAACGGGGTTTGTGGAAGTGGGACACATTTGGCTTTGAAGCCAGACAACACCTTCCATTTCAATTGGTATAGGGGCACAGGGTCAAATAATAGAGTTGAGTTAATCATACTCTTGGGGGCTCTTCTATGTGCTAACTGGGTTGCAGTTGAAGATTTACCTATGTTTGGAGATTCCAAGATGATCCTAGATTGGGTACAATTGAGAAAAAAATGTGGACCACCTTCCCCTACTTTTTGGATGCAATGCATAAGATATTTGATGAATACCTTTCAAAGGTTGGCCTCTAATAATGTCTATAGAGATTAGAATCAAGTGGAAAATTTCCTATCAAAGAAGGGATGCAACTGTGCGCCAAGGAGGATTTTCTACTCTGTTTTCAACAAAGGAATTTGTTGACAGTGATGGACCCACCAACATGTCAAGGGGATCTCCCTGGTAAGAAGTCCCAATTAGACCTCAGATCGTTTGGTGTAGGAATCCCAGCAGTGGGTCGTAAAGCAATGCCTTGACCACTGATGTCGCATAGAGGCAAGTAAGATAACTCTTTCAGTAGCTAGGGTGTGACCGCTGCAGTGAGTAAAGGAATGTGCATGATAGGTTCTAACACATGTGGGGTGGGATGAGTGCGCCACTTCGCAACTGGTAACATTACTCAACTGGGAAGGGAACACACAAGAGAAGATGCATCACAAGCTAGAAAGCAGGTCATCCAACAATCCAAAGTGATGGTTAAACCAACAACACATCTGCAACAAGATTCATATAATTGCATACAAAGTAGTTCATACACAACTACATAAGTTAAACAATATACATCACTAAAACAACCGGAGCAGTCCGACTACAACAACAACATATGCATGAAAATGTGTTGGTTCTTATTATATAAAGAAGTGTAAGTTCCAATCATATAATACATCCATGTAAACCTGCTAGCCCCAACACTGGAACGTTATAGCCACATCCGCCTACTCCTCCAAAGAAATGAACTAGCCCCATGCAGTGGAGAAGCCAAGGCACGTTACAATACTATCCAAGCACTTTCCAAGATAGTCTTATCGGGAGCTTGGCTGACCAAAAACCTATACAATGAGTTATGAGGGACTATTTATAGCAACGGGTGGGGTGACCCTTGAAATTCCCCTTTATGACCATTCAACTACCCTCATGACTCTTCACCTACTCTATGACTGTTACATCCACTATTGACACTTGACTTACACTTTACATGACTTAACATTACAATGCACATGTACCCATGTGAACAAAAATGGCTTGAGTAAGCCAAACTAGACATCACTCTGACTTAAACAACTATAGAAGTCCAACTACTCGACATCCTCATGCTGATCAACAATAACATACTGATGCCAAGATCTATAATCCCTGATAATGTCTATGTGTTCCACTGTGACATTTGTTTAAAACCTAAACCTTGCCTCCATAACATCTAGGTACACTGCTCGAGCTCCTCTGTCCAAATTGTATGAAAGCATGAGCATCATTGTCTTCAATGTGGCTGGACCAACAACATATGCATGATGTTTGCACTGATAGGCAAGTCTGGGCTGCTGGCAATGTGCATCAACTCATCGAAGTACAAGTCAAGCTCTAGTCAGCCCTGCTTCTTGGTCTTCATCTAGGTGAGAGTCACAAGTGATGGGATCGCATGTGTGCACACCACAACATCCATGCTCTTGAATACTCATGCATGGGAAGCCTATATGATAGTGATGAGTTGTGGGAGGTTCTCATAGTTATGCATATGACTCAGGATACGTGCTTGCAGGTCGACCACATTGGCCCTCATCAAATTTGGCAAGTGAAGTGGGGCTCCCTTGCACTTCATCATCCATGTTTGCATGTTGTCAACAACATCATGCACGTTTGTCAAGATGCATGCTCTTTTAGCACATCGCTACTGCCATCCATTGAGATGGACGACTGCCTTGTGCATGATACCAAAATTGGAGTAATGCTTACATAACTGTGTCAAGGGATAATACTTCATCTAATATTACCTTCTTCAGTTTAGCTCGGGCTGACATTATCACCAGGTCTCATCCTTGCTTGGCCACCTGTAGTTCCTTCGCCATTCACTCATTCTCAGCTATCAGAAAGTGAACACTTGTGCTAGTGGCTTTGGCATACACTATGGTTGCATTAGCCAAGGCAACTGGATGCTTGTGCACATTAGTCACCTTCATTCGCTCCTCAAATTTCACAGGATATGTGCGATCCTCCAGATTTGGTACTCTGTGAGATTGCACAACTCTGTGATGAGATTCACCAAAAGTGATGTTATGCATCTCTCCTTCCTGTTGACGACCAAGGATATCAGTGCCTCCTTGGTCATTCGAGACTTTCTCATCATCTAGATGAATTGAAGTGGGTGAGACGACCTCTTTGTGGTGAGGCATGAGGTTGGTGTCCAATTTCAACTCTTGTTGCTCCATGTCTGCATCCAACTGTTGAAGTGCTTGTTCTATCTCATGAGCAAAGTCTCGCTCTTGCGATGGTTCACACTATTCGCCTTATTCCAACTATTTAGATGAAACAATTACTTATACGAGAGCTGCTTCGTATGTCTGCACATGTTGCACCCCTTGCTATATCTGCTATTGCTGTGCTTCCCTATCCTGTTTCCACAACTCTTGTTCTTTTTGGAGTTTCTCCCTCAACTCATGCAACTCCTCCTCTGCTTCTTCCATTCTCTTCTTATCCCTCTACCTTCGCTTGATTTTCTTGTTGCTCTGCTGTCTCTTTCCCTGAATAGCCATAATTGTTTATTCCACAAGTGTATCTACTTGAAACTTGTAGCTTTTCTCCTCCTCGATGTGATCAACAATCTTCCTCTTCCCTTTGTCACGCATAGGTATGCTTGGATCTGCGCCTCTGCTGCTACTATTGGTACTCTCCACGATGTTGTTTCATGTTGCTTCAATAACCACTGCAAAACGAAGCCAATCTATTCATTGAGTCTGGAGGAATTGTAGAAATACCTCCATGAGTCCTCCTCGGCCTAATGAAATGCCCCATGGATCTAGTTGAATTGAACTCTCGTGCAATGATCCTTCACAATGAAATCTCGTGCAATGATCCTTCACAATGAAATGTGGTTCATATGGATTCAAGCTTTAGAGCTCAAACATGTACTTCTTCATCTATTCTTCTTCGAAATCCACTTTCTTAATACTCTGGATCTCATATAACCCAATCTGAAACAGAAGAGTGGGCCAAGGTACATTCTTCTTCCGCTGCAATCTAGCTATCAATCCTACTGAGATGTGATATGCTACTTCCTTCATGACAAGAACATCTAAGGAAAACATGGGTAGAACATGCAGAGGCTTCTCCTCACAGAACATTCAGATGAAATTTCCAGACAGTGAGGCATACCAATATGCAATGCCTGACAATGCCTCAATTGCTTCCTTTGACATGCAATGTGGATCTTGTTCGAACATCATCTTGTACACTGGGGTGAAAAAATGTTCGAATGTCACCTTGTACACTCTCCCGATGATTTGATGTCTTCATTAATGCACCATAGTAATATTTCCATATTTCCCTTGCCCTTGTTTCTTCGGCCTCTTTTCTTTGTTTTTTGGTTAGTTGGAAAAAAAATAAAAATTGATACTTGCGATGCGATAACTATGTATATGAAGACACCCTAAATCTCTGAGACTGAGACCTAGGGTTTGATAGTATTGAAATCTATGCTCCATTTTGGTGGGGTTGGTAAATTCGTTGGGTACTTGAAATCATAAATACCCAGTTTGTGAATAATCATTTGTTAGTTTATTGAATTTCAATTGTTAAGGCTTTCTATGGTACAATGGATGTTATGTCAAAGGATGGTTGGATTAGTTTCTTGTAGATTACTTACATGCTATATTTATGGGAATTTAGATATGAAAAAAAGTTCAATTGTCTATCTATTTGTCTGTATATGAGATTTCTTGTGGTTTGATTTATGTGGACAACCCGCTAGAGAAATATATTCGTAATAGTTTATGGTGTTGATACCCCTTTTGGTTTCTAGTTTTGATGTAGCAATCTATGACAATACACCTTTTACCACAGAGATGTTGTTGTTGGATAGAAATCTCCAGAGGAGTCTTACACCAGACATATAAATGGCTATTGTATATCACAATAATAAGCATTAACATATGAAGATGTGGCACACCCTAAACTCTGTGCATTCAATCCATTGCTTTTTCTTTCATGGAAGATTTTGTTCTGCATAGTATATGTGTTGTGGCACTTGAGTGTGTTCACATCAAAGTTTCTAAGGCCAAACCCTGATTCTCATGAGTCATGAAAATTCAACATATTCCTTGTTCACCTAAGAAATACCTTAGGGTACTCATGTACAATCTCAACTCATCCCACTTAACAAGTTACCAAGACAAGGCTGATCACATCCAACCGTGGTCTAAAACAATTAAGAAACACAATTTACATCTTGACATGCCATAGCACCTGGCATGTATTAGAATGCCTTGGCACTATGTGGCATGCGTTAACATCCCCTACATTCCTTGGCATGCTTTGACACTCCCTAGCACACCGTGGCACTTCCTGACATGCCTTGGTAGTTTAGCATAACTTGGCATTACCTAGCATATAACCTTGTCACTCCCGCCTTAACACACCTAGAACTCATTGAAACTCCCTCTCATACACTCTTATTTGTTCATTTCCATGCATTTTGACCTAGTGCTTCCTTATGCTTCCCTGACACCCCCTAACACTCCCTAGCTCACCCTAGCACTCGACACATCTTGGCCTACCGGGCTAACACTCTAGCATTCCTTGGCACTACATAATATACCTTGTCACTCTCTCCTTAGCACACTTAGAGATCATTGACACTCTTGGTCACATACTCTTATTCGTTCATTTCCATACATTTTTACCTAGTGCTCCCTTGTGTTTCCCTAGCACTCCTTATCACTCCTTGACACATGGTGTTACACCTAAGCACCTATGACATCTTGGTATGTCTCCCTGGCCTCTATCATGTCTTAACACTTCCTATCACACATTGTCACTTTGTCCTTAGCACACCTGGAACTTATTGAAAGTCCTAATCACAAACTATTATTTATTCATTTCCATTCATTTTGACATATTGCTCCCTTGTGTTTCCCTGGCACTCCCAGCTAACACTTCCTTGCATGTGTTGGCACATCTTGGCTGCATGTCACCCTAGAACTTTAGTATTCCTTAGCAGTTCCAAGCATTCCTTGTAAATCCTCCTTAACACACTTGGAACTCACTAACACTCCATGACACACACTCTTATTCCTTCATTTCCATGCATTGTGAACTAGTGCTCCCTTGTGTTTCCCTAGCACTCCCTAACACTCCTTGGCACACATTGGCACACCATGGCACTTGTCACATCTTAGTAGGATTTCTTAGCATTCCATCATCTATTTACACTTCTTATCATACGTTGTCACTCCCTCCTTAGCACACCTATAACTTTTTAACACTCCCTGTCATACATGCACATTCATTCATTTACATGTAATTGAAACGAGCCCTCCCTTGTGCTTCCTTGGCAATCCCTAGCATGTGTTGGCGCCACATCCTAGAACCTAGCACACCTTGGTATGCCTTAGAACTTGGCATGTCTTCACATGCCTAAAATTACTTTGAACTTTCTAACATGTGTTAGCACTCCCTAAAATTCCCTGCACAGCTTGGCGCTCCCTATTTTTCATGCCCTCATAGATAGCCTTACTTTTTTTGTGACTTGGGAACCCAACGAAGTCATTGAAAAAATAGTATTGTGCCTAGGCCAAAGTATCCCTTTGTCTGAAACTTCCTTTTCCATCCTCTTATCACAATCGTAGGCTTTACTCCTACAAGTCCTAATATGAAATTATCCTAACACACTTCATCCACAGGACACCTAGAATGCACTGACACTCCCTGGCATAATCTCTTATTCATTCATTTCCATGCACTTTGACCTAGCTTTCCCTTGTGATTCCCTGACACTCCCAAACACTTCTCGACATGCATTGAAACTATTTGGCATATGTCAGCACACCTTTTCATTCCTTGGCAAGCCATGTAACTCCTTAATTATCATGCCCTCATAATCACCCTTATTTTCTTTTAGACTTAGGAACCCAACCAAGTCTTGCCTCGACTACAACAACTTTACCAAGTTACATTTAATACAACTAGACTATGCCTCATTCCCCTAATGGCCTATAACTCATCTTAGTCTTCTAATGTCAAATCTTAACTCATCCCACTTAACAAGTTACCAAGTCAAGGCTCACATCCAACTGTGCCCATAAAACAACTAAGAAACATAGTTTACATCTTCACATGCCATAACATCTGGAACATATCACAATCCATTGGAACTACATGGCACACATTATCATCCCCTACATTCCTTGGCATGATTTGTTACTCCCTGACAGACCCTACCACTCCCTAACATGCCCTGACACTCTAGCATGCTTTGGCACTTCCTAGCATATAACCTTGTCACTCCCTCCTTAACACAATTGGAACTTGCTGACACTCCCTATCACACACACTTATCCATTCATTTCCATGCATTTTTAACTAGTTCTCCCTTGTGTTCTTGTGGAACTCCCTGCTATAGCTCCAAATCTAACCCTTGATATTTGTGATGCTCCATTTATGGCCTAGGGCAACCCCTCCTTCCAAACCTGGTCCAAATACTTAAAAAAGCATCGTTTTACTCCCTATACGCGACATTGCGCTGAGCTAAACATGTGTCTACGCGGGTCCGGGTATACCCAACCCGCGTATATGTCTTAAAACACTTAGAAAAATTAAATCTCCTTAATTTCGGGTGGAGATCACAGGTTTTACCTATTGATTACCTATTAGTTCCCATGGCCCAACTGTTCCCAGCGAATTCCCAACTAAAAAACTACTTTGGGAGAAGTATAAAGGCTTCAATGGGAAGGCCTAAGGGAGGAGAGAAGAGAGAGAAAAATACTCTACTAAGATTATCCTTGATAATATCTAAAGATCCTTGTGCTTCCAGCACTCCCCCCATTACAGGAAATCCTTGTTTCCTTGAGCTTTGATGTTATTTCACTAGTTGAGATATCTTTGTATGAGTCATGGAAGGAGCCTTTTGAAGACTTAGGATTGGATGGAACCGTCCTCCATATCCATCCAATCCCAAGTCTTCAAAAGGCTCCTTCAATGACTCGTACAAAGATATCTCAACTAGTGAAATAACAACAAACCTCAAGGAAACAAGGGTTTCTTGTAATGGGGGGAGTGTTGGAAGCACAAGGATCTTCAGACTTGATCAGGGATAATCTCCGCAAAGTAACTTTCTCTCTATTTTCTCCTCCCTTAGGCCTTCCCATTGAAGAATTTATACTTCCCCCAAAGTAGTCTTTTAGTTGGAAATTTGTTAGGAACAGTTGGGTCATAGGCACTAATAGGTAAGGAACAGGTAAAACCTGTGATCTCCGCCTAAAATTAAGGAGATTTATTTTTTTTAAGTTGTTTAAGACATATACGCGGGTTGGGTATACCCGGACCCACATACACATGTGTTTAGCTCAAGGCAATGTTGCGTATAGGGAGTAAAACACTGTTTTTTAAGTATTTGGACCAGGTCTGGAAGGAGGGGTTTCCCTAGGCCATAAATGGAGCATCACAAATATCAAGGGTGAGATTTGGAGCTATAACACTCCCTGACACACATTGGCACACCCTAGGACTTGACACATCTTGACATGTAGCCCTGGCACTTTTGTATTCCTTAGAACTACCTAGCATACCTTGCCACTCCCTCCTTAACACACCTAGAATTTGCTGGAAATCTCTGTCAGATACTCTTATTCATTCATTTTTGTGCATTTGAAACTAATGCTCCCTTGTTTTTCCCTGACACTCCATAACTCTCCCTAGCATGAATTGGCACACCTTAGCACCTAACACATCTTGGCATGTTTCCCTGGCCTCTAGAATTCCTTAGCATTGCCTAGCATACCTTGCCACTCCCTCCTTAGCACACCTTGAAATCATTGACACTTCCTGTCACAAACTCTTAATCATTCATTTGCATGCATTATTTTCACCTAGTGTTCCCTTGTGTTTCCCTAACACTCCCTAATACTTCCTAGCACTAGTTGGCACACCTTGGAACCTAGCACATATTGGCTACATGTCACTCTCGCACATTAGAATGATTTACTGCTGCTTAGGATACCATGTCACTCCCCTCTTACCACATTTGGAACTCATTGAAACTCCCTGTCACACACTCTTATTCATTCACTTCCATGCATTTTGACCTAGTGCTCCCTTGTGTTTCCCTAGCACTCTCTAACACTCAACACACATTAGCACACCTAACTAGAATGAGTTTCACTAACAATCAATCCAAAAACCCTTCCAAAGTCTAGTTAGTATTAGGGTTAAGTTTATTGTATGGTGTTCAGTGTGAAAATATTACTAGGTGTTTTTATCGCATTAGTTGGAAGGTGGCTAAGCCACAAGCATTATGGTAAGGTTCTTGAATTTGGACTGTAAAACTAACCAACAAATATATGACTAAGATCTTTGGGAAATTGTTGTTCTCTAAAGAGATTCATGGTAGTGATTTTTCCATTGCACTAGAACCGAGAACTTGATTGTTAATTAGATGTATAGAAGTGGTAGTTTGATGCAGCAGATGTCAAATGTACAGTTCGACAACATGATGGAGGCTTACATCTGACATCATAATTCAGTTTTTTGTCTTCGTGGTGCAACCTCCATGATGTCCAAGTGTGACACCCTCCTTGCAATAACACTCTTTGAGTAGTTACCAGTGAATTCCTTGCCTTTGATTGTCCTCTCCTCATCGTGTTCTGATCCAGGTGGCTCCAAAGACACACTTAGGATAAAGAGGGCTTATGAAAGCTCAAAAATCAAAGTGACCAGAATGATTTCAAACTAGGACCAAAGTGTAGATCTCGTCGTCCTGGTTGCAGTGTTGTGAACGGTTCATCAAACCGAGTCCATATGCGAAAGTTAGGAGAAGTCCAAGTTCAGGTTGACTTTAGTGATTGGGTGGGCTTAAGGAAGCTGCAATTTGGAGAAAATCCAGCCAACTTGGGCCAAATTCTGGGTGAATTTGTGGCCTGATTAATTTGTCTCCTATGGTCAAATTTCAAATTTTCAAAAATGGCCAATTTGTTTTTTGTTTATAGAAAAAAATATATTAAAATGGGTGGCGGGCCATGACCCCTGCCACCCCCACTAGGACTCAAATACAAAATTTAAATAATTTTGGGTCAACAGGCCATGACCCGTGCCGACCCCCAACCACCACACAAATAAAATTTATTGGGTCGGTGGCCATGACCTCGCCAGACCCTCCCCCAAACTCCCTTAACCATAATGTAATATGTGGTGGGCGCAATGGACCTGACCCACACCCAACCACTACCATACACCACAAAATAGTGTTAAGAGAGCCCGACGGGTATCAATCCTGCACCAGCCACGTGGGCTGGCCCACTACCATGCGGTGGCCCCATGAGATGTACCATGTACCAAACCACCGAACAATCAACCCAAAATGTTAGTATGCCTTAAACGCGCCACCAAACATTGCTGCGCCACATGCCATTTCAAAAGAATTATGGAGGTTATGGGGGCAGGCTACCCAATGCAGACCCAACCCCCAACAATAATGTTTACGGTTTTGAAAAAAACCTTAATATATTAAAATGGGAGGGGCGGGGTTTGACCACCCGACCCCTCCTCAACAAACTGCTAATCTTACCAACGTGCCACAACTAACTTGTTGGTTAATCCATCCACAAGTTTATATAAACCCTCAACTCCACAGTGCGCACAGGTAGGATGGAGGAACCAGGAGCGGGCATAGAAATTGAGGCGAATATTAATTTTTAATGCAAGTGGAACCATGATTGAGCGAAATTTCTAGGAGGGTGAAATTTTTGCAGTGTCCAAATTGGACAAACTTTATGTCAATCTTACACCTCTCAATGACACGAACCCGATGGCACTGTCATTTTCTTGATCTGAGTAGCATATTTGTAGAGGACCCAGAGGAGGGAATCTTTAAGGAATCTAGGAGGAATCTAAAAGATTCCTTAAGCTCTAGATTTCTACTTTCTCAGAATTCAGAAATTTGATAGTCGATTTTATACTATTCGACGCCACATATTTGATGGTGCATTTAGATTTTCCATTTTATCATTTCATTTTTCGACCACTTTTCTAGGTAGAGTGCAGGTGTCAACGTTCAGCGTGCGAGAAACCATTTCCACAAGATTCGACGCAGCGATATTATTGGCACAAACAAATTCAAAAGTTTGACATCCTCTTCTTCAGATGGCCCTTGAATGTGAGGTATACGCAGTGTGTTCATGTACTTCTTTTGCTATGCATTGTGCTATAGGGATCCCTGTTTGATGTTTGATCTGGGATCTTGTTTCTTACTTGCTTTCATGATTCCTTCTTGATGTGATGCAGAATCATTTGTGGGATGTACTTGTTTTCATGATTCTTCATGTTATTGTTTGAGATTCCTTTATCGTAATGTTGATGGGATACTCATGTGTTGCCATGTATGTTTGCTTTGAGATCCCTTTTATGCCATGTCGGTGGGATGTTCATTATCATCATGCATGGGTTTATGTCACACTGATAGGAGTCCTTTTGGCTGAGAGTTCTTGTAGTGGAACATCTCTTGGAGCCACTCCTGCATGAGAGAATTTTCCTTGTATGAGAGCGACATCACCTCTTATGTACATCATTGCTATTGACAACACTTAATGCAGGCCTAAACCATCTTGACATCAGGGCCCGGAGATGTAGTCCCTCCTGGACGAACTCCATTATCAACGACTTATGTTTTCATGTGTTGATGAATTTCATGTTCCTCTTATTTACAACATGCAGATGTATTCATTTATGTTCTTTTAAAAATTAAATTTAACACATCACGAAAGTAAAAGGTCTTGGAAGGGTCCTTTGTCACACCTAGACCTGGATCAAGTGGTATCGGAGTAGTCTTTGCGTGGATGTGAATTGCAAGCATGAAAAATGGAATGTGCAGTGACAGAGGATGAAAAAGCGATGTACAAGACCATGCCCAAAATTTCCAAAAGGGTGGAAATAATGTATGAAACTCGATAGAAAGATACAAAGGAAAAAGAGCAATTGTAGCTTTAGTTGCGAGCCATGGAAGAGGCCCTGGAAGAACTGAAGCACAACAAACATAATCTTCAAATAGATAACGTTGAATTAAAGATGCTTCTACATGAAGAGAAAGAGGAGAAACATAGTTTTCTACGACAGGTGTAAGCTAAGGACGAGGCTTTGGAAAAGTTGTAGCGTGACCCATGTGAGGTAAAAAGTAGTTCTCCATATTCATTTATGTTTCTTGATGATGATTCTCTGTGATCCTTTCATGCTATAATACTATTTCTATAACATGCCATGCTTGCAAGAGGACATCTTTGAGGTAAAAAATCTTTGTCAATGTATCATCAATGAGGAATTTTGCTTTTTGCAAACAAGGCAACGTCCTTGTCACTACTACAGTGATATGAAACATAAATAAGGATCCTTTAAAAGGGAAAAATGGTGGTTGTTACCATATCACATGGATATGCACGAATTTTCTTGTCAAGGAGCTTGGAAAAATATCACTGTAATTACTCACTGACACCAACACAATGCATAGGCATATCTTCCTTGGCAACAATAAAATAAATAAGCCAAAAAATGAATTTTAGTGTTGTTTTGAAAGAAAAGAAGATTGGGAATGTGGCATTGGCATTTAAATATTAGTTGGGTGATTTGGAAAAGCAAATGAGTCTATGTCTGTAACCCACAAATTGCATTTTACTATACAATTTAGACACAAAAATTCACCAACCAAAGCAAGCACACAACATTTATATGGCCACGTAATAGACATAAGTATGCTACTATGAAATTCGAAATGGGAAAACCATCATTTGATGGGAATTTTATTATGCTCAAGAAATTGCTAGAAAGGCTGAGATATGCAATCTCAACAAAGTTTTTGGTGCATTCTTACACACTCACTCCCTATCACACACACAGTGTCTAAACAGGCACAAAAAGTGTGAAATGAAGCTTAAGATATGTAATTGACTAGTAATTTTACCTTCTTAGGTTGTTGAAGAATTGGAAACTAAGTAAGTTGATTTTTTTTTTTATCCGCTTGTTGGACACTAACAAGTGAAAATTCTCCATCTTGCTCGCTCAAACACATTAACATGGGAGGTCCTTTAATGCCTTAGCCAAGGGTACCCAAGGGTGTAGTTGTAGGGGCATTGGGACCAAATTTGGGGGTTCATAATGTTAGCGCTTGAAATTTCACCTCAGGCTGAAAAAGGCAAACTTCAAGGCAACATCAAACCATTTAGCCTCGTAGCTAACCCTACGGGATAGGAGAAGGCTCTCTCTGGTCTATCTCGTAAAAATATTCAATAGATGAGAAGACCAATAAGGTAACACTGATTTTAGGCTAGTAAACTGATCAAAGGGTTTTTAATAAAATGATGGGGTTTTTCTGGGCTGCATGGGCAAAGTCACAGTTTGAGCAGAGAAATATAATGAATAACATAGATTATCGACTGAGGCAAGGTAGGCAAGAAATTTAACGTCAAATTGAGATTAAATGGGATGGCAAGACTGGTGAGGAGCTAAGGAGGGCAAACAATACCTTTGAATCCTCCTTAAACAGTAGAAAACATTGAACATGAACAAACTTATAGGCAGAGCATATAATACTACGAATTCTACCTAAACACTTCACTTGTTCACTCAAAAATGATTATGAAGTGAATTGAAACATAACAGATTACATATGAAACAGAAGAAAACTTATACTAACTTTCATACCACAGGAATCTCAGAAGTCAAAGCTGTGTAATTTCATTAAAAATCTCTGTCAATGACTGTACAATAGAAGCTCTCTTTTTCTCCACCAGCTCTCAGCACTCAGAACTCTCCCCCCCTCCTTACACTAAGAATTTACAATTAAAATAACACTATCTGTAGGAAACAGATCGACCAAAAAAACCTGGGCGTTGTTTCACCTGCAATTACAAAAATTAACAAAAAGCGTTTCATCCATTCTACAAATAGAATAGCATTACATTTTCTGTGGCCAATGAGGATAGAATCTAGAACATAGACCTTTTGATCTTGCAACTATAGTCAAAAATAGATCATCGTTTCCTATTTTTCTACGAAGACAGGTGTCTTTGTTTAAATATAAGCGTTTTAGTCTATGACTGTTCGCTCTCCCATTGAATAAAGTTTGGAAATAGGAATTGAATCCTATTCTGCTGGTCTGGCTCCGTTTGAATAGTGCTCGTGGGCCATATTCATGAGCCAACTGTTGCTACCCAAATCGCTGTCGCTGGTATAAGATTGCTCATCAAAATGTAGACATGGTGTATATGAATACTGTGTAATGCTTCTAAGAGAGTAGATGATGAAGCCGTAATTCGATAATCATAAACTGAAGAAGGGCCCTCAAACCTCCGCAGAGGAAAACCATGCAAGAAACTCCACCTAAAATTCTAAAAATACATTTCCTATCGCCGAAGATTATCATAGAAGCTTTGAAAACGTTGGTTGATGCAACACCGAAAAGCCGCCTCATCTCAGCAGATTACCTTCGAATTCCAAATCGTACCTGCGTTCTGATTTTGGCTGCGGTCCTTTCACTTTCCTTAATGAATGTCTCTATTAAGAAGAATTTCTATATCTTCATCAGTATACTAGATAGATGTCGCTGCAATATCCTTTTCATCCAGAATATTCCGTGCACCATGCAGTAGTATTTCATGCAATTATTTAAAACTTTTATTTTTACAAGGATTCATCACCAGATTCTCCAGAGCCAGCTTTCTTCTTGAACGCTGCAATATTCTTTTCTCAACTGAACACTTTGTTATCAACTGATATACAATCACAGGCTTCTCTTGTCCTATCTTGTGAACTCGTGATTGAGCTTGTAAATCAACAAAAGGATTGAAATCTGGATCATATATATAATAACTGTATCCGAACTTGGCAAATTGATTCCAAGCCCCCCTGCCCGAGTTAAAATAAGAAAGATAAAAATTCTGCTATCTGGGCTACTGAAATTCTTTATTCAATGCTGCATTTCTGATGTTGATGTGCTCCCATCCATTTGAACTACAGGCTGGCATGTGGCATCTGAGAAACCTCTGAATTTTGATTGGCTTGCCAGTGTAACCAGATACTAAGTTAACCTCCTCCATATAATATTTTTAGGCAGAACGTATATAGACATGGTCAGTATTAGTGATGTACCCAATGAAGGATGATTCGTCTGGTGCCTCCACTGTACCCTCACTCACTTGTACAATTTGACCTTGCATTATTTAGTGATGGGTGGCCCAACTCTAAAAGAACATCTTTCAGAGAAAGGTGCTGGGGTTCATCACTGAGTTGATACGTTTCGGACAGGATCCTGAGGCAGTGAGCCCTGAAGGATAAAATCCTGCCCATCAGCACTAACTGCAACTAGATAAAAAGGATCTGGAACCTGATCTTCTTGGTCAGCCTCATATTCACCTGAAGCCCGATCAAGATCTGGACCTGCAACATCAACCAGGACAACCCCCTTGTCTTCTAAGGAAGCTATGTGTTCCCATTCATTACAACGTGTATGAATATTGCCATGTTTATTTCGCCACAGCCAAACTTGACCTGCAGCAGTAATAGCTGTAAGATGGTGCTGACTTGCCACCAGATGAACAATGGGAGAAGATGTTGGCAGTAATTTTGCTGCTCGGAGTTCTGGGCACTTTGCTTTGTCAAAGCCTATTAATCCTCCCTAACAAAAGTATTCATAAATATCAACATCACCAGCTGAAGCAAAACGAGTAGCAACTAGAGGATGAGGTGGTGGGGATATCCGCCCAACTGACCCAACAAGCAAAATCAATTTTCCAGAAGAATTCTCTTTCCCACGCGACCCCTCTCTAACTTCATCCAACATACTTTGAGATTCCGGTTGCTCATTCAAGGCAGCCTATGCTACATGAAAAACTGGAGTTTGATTTACTTTAGATTCGTCATCTTTGCTTGAAGTAGACTGATCTTGGAAAGATTCAAAGCTTGTCGTGTATGAGTAATGGATGAAGGAGCAGAAGACATTGTTGATTTGATTATTAAATTGCCAGACTTTGATTATTGATGATGTTTTATTTGTTTGTGCTTTCACAAATATAGGAGCTGAGGAAGTTGCCGCCTTTTGAATAGCTGGAGAATTTGATACATATTCTAAAAACACATTTAATGATTTCTTCTTCAAAACAGGGTTTTGAAGAAGAATCAATCTCACATTTGACATACAAGATGGAGTCTAACATTGGCTCCACTTGGGATGGCAGCTGCCGCTCAGTGGAGGTGCCAAGAACCGCAGAACTTTGGGAGAGCAGACAGTGCCTCCATCATTGGGCAATGGAGTCCATTATTTACATAAATCAACACAACTGAAGACTCAACTTATTAACGGGAAAATGACTGAATTAACTGAAAGACTAATTCGGCAAACTTCAAACTAAACTGTAATGAAACTTGAACAAAATGTTGCCCTTTGGCTGCTTATTTATGTACAAAATCTACCCTAATCTGTTGTACAAACAATAGATCAAGTAATACTAAAATGCCAGATTAACCATTCAAGTAAACCTGAGAATGATGCCGCTTGAGAATGCTTCTGCGAGGACACAGATGTAATTGTTGACAGCCTTTCATGCAAGTAATGAACTTGGTCACGTACATGATAGCCTGATCTATCAATCAGAGTGAAAAACATGTCCATATATGCCGCAATAGGATCACGGAAGACAGACTCTGTTGGCTGCCCCAACTCTGCAATACATACTTCCAGTTGCACATTGTCAATGTAAACATCTATAGGCAAGTCTGTTATTTCTTGTTTCGATGGAGGAAGGATTTCCAAAAACTTTCTAGGGTCTTGGAAATCATACGACAGGATCTGCTCATCTAACCATTGAATCTCCTCTTCAATTCTTTCAACAGTTAACTCGCAAAATTCAGTTTTGAAGAACTTTAAAGATTTCAACCATTGAAGCAAGACACTGAAAACATCTTCATCAAATTCAGTATTTGCTAACAAATTTCTTATTTCTTCTACAGCTTCACACAGGGCAGGGTTTGCCACATACCCTTCCATTGCGTGAATGGATCAGCAAGCATTGGAATTGGAGTTGCCAGGTGAATGGTTCAGCCTGCATAAGTGTCTGACTGCTATCCACCATCAACATTAGATCTGCACCTCGATTGCATGTACTGGGACAAGACAATCAACAAGTCGAATGTTCTCCCCAGTATGGTTGCCAGTATGTTAGCGCTTGAAATTTCACCTCAGGCTAAAAAAGGCAAACCTCAAGGCAACATCAAACCATTTAGCCTCGTAGCTAGCCCTACGGGGCAGGAGAAGGCTCTCTCCGGTCTATCTCGTAAAAATCTTCAATAGATGAGAAGACCAATAAGGTAACACTGATTTTAGGCTAGTAAACTGATCAAAGGGTTTTTAATAAAATGATGGGGTTTTTCTGGGCTGCATGGGCAAAGTCACAGTTTGAGTAGAGAAATATAATGAATAACATAGATTATCGACTGAGGCAAGGTAGGAGGGAAATTTAACATCAAATTGAGATTAAATGGGATGGAAAGACTGGTGAGGAGCTAAGGAGGGCAAACAATACCTTTGAATCCTCCTTAAACAGTGGAAAACATTGAACATGAACAAACTTATAGGCAGAGCATATAACACTATGAATTCTACCTAAACACTTCATTTGTTCACTCAGAAATGATTATGAAGTGAAATGAAACATAACAGATTACATATGAAACAGAAGAAAACTTATGCTAACTTTCATACCACAAGAATCTCAGAAGTCAGAGCTGTGTAATTTCATTAAAAATCTCTGTCAATGACTGTACAATAGAAGCTCTTTTTTTCTCCACCAGCTCTCAGCACTCAGAACTCTCCTCCCCTCCTTACGCTAAGAATTTACAATTAAAATAACACTATCTGTAGGAAACAGATCAACCCAAAAAACCTGGGCGTTGTTTCACCTGCATTTATAAAAATTAACAAAAACCGTTTCATCCATTCTACAAATAGAACATCGTTACATTTTCTGTGGCCAATGAGGACATAATCTAGAACATAGACCCTTTGATCTTGCAACTGTAGTAAAAAATAGATCATCGTTTCCTATTTTTCTACTAAGACAGGTGTCTTTGTTTAAATATAGGCGTTTTAGTCTATGACTGTTCGCTCTCCCATTGAATAAAGTCTGGAAATAGGAATCGAATCGTATTCTGCTGCTCTGGCTCCATTTGAATAACACTCGTGGGCCATATTCATCAGCCAACTGTTGCTACCCAAATCGCTGCCGCTGGTATAAGATTTCTCATCAAAATGTAGACATGGTGTATATGAATACTGTGTAATGCTTCTAAGAGAGTAGATGATGCAGCCATAATTCGATAATCATAAACTGAAGAAGGGCCCTCAAACCTCTGCAGAGGAAAACCATGCAAGCAACTCCACCTAAAATTCTAAAAATACATTTCCTATTGTTACACAGTAAAATGTCACTATCACCTTGTCAGTCTCCCTACTGTGTCATAAAATCACATTCACCATGCTCATGCTCTCTGAAATGGCTAAAAACCCTCTTTGCCTAAGTTTATTGGATCATCGCAACTGTTTCTAAAATAAACGCGTTGACTGGCGGGTGATAGTTTAGCTGGTGCGCTGCCAGCGCGGAAGCACACGTGTTTTCCGCGCTGGTCGAATTTCACAAACAGCGCGCCCTCCATTTGTACCGCTTTGCACTGACTTGACCTCTCCTGTAATTGAGTTGCGATGCTAGCGCGCCAGCCCAGTTTTCCACCCGCGCTGATCCTGTTTATGCGAGTTTGTTCTAATAGCCAGCCTTCCAGATGACTCCAGACTTGGCTGTTAGCATTGTAAAGGTCGCCATCCTTTCTCTAGCATGTCTGTTCGCCTAGTCACCCACTTATCTTGGGGGAAAGCTCATCCTTTACCTATTCATGGAGACTCCTTCTCCTTTATAAGCCTCCACCATTGCCATGAGCAGCTAGTTTTTGAACATATAGACTTTGATTGAGGAATTCTTAGTGCATTTAGTGCTGCTCTTTGTAGGCATTTGGTGTGTTGTGTGAGGATTGCTTTGAGCTTGAGGAAGGTCATGAGCTTGTTGCCTTGTATGTGAGAGAGAGACCTCTTGACTTGGGAGATTTGCTTCAAAGGTGAATGCTTGGAAGATATGCTGGCTGGACCCTCTAGAGAAGGACTCAGCGTCAGGACTTCGGTTGTACCTTACTCT
>APFE030297534.1:3791-45628 GCA_000404065.3 Pinus taeda
GAACACCTGCACAAGCAAAAAGAGAGCAAACAAGGGCGTAAAATCTACTAAAAACAACTATGTATCAGTCAGGAAGGATACAATTTACATTAATCATTCATAGGACAAATGGAAATGGAACCATAAGAGTAGTCTATCTTTATTAACAAAAAGTAGAGTAAGGTACAACCGAAGTCCTGACGCTGAGTCCTTCTCTAGAGGGTCCAGCCAGCATATCTTCCAAGCATTCACCTTTTGAGCAAATCTCCCAAGTCAAAAGGTCTCTCTCTCACATACAAGGCAACAAGCTCAAGACCTTCCTCAAGCTCAAAGCAATCCTCACACAACACCAAATGCCTACAGAAAGCAGCACTAAAATGCACTAAGAATTCCTCAATCAAAGTCTATATGTTCCAAACTAGCTGCTCATCGGCCATGGAGGAGGCTTATAAAGAGAAGGAGCCTCCATGAATAGGTAAAGGATGAGCTTTCCTCTAAGATAAGTGGATGGTCAGTCGAACAGACATGCCAGAGAAAGGATGGCGACCTCAACAATGCTAACAACCAGTTCTGGAGGGGTCTGGAAGGCTGGTTGTTAGAACAAATTCGCTCAAACAGGATCAACGCGGAAAACTGGTGAACTGCCGCGCTGACATCACAAACCCATGTAGAAGAGGTCTGGTCAGCGCGAAAAGGACAAACGGAGGGAGCGCTGTTCGTGGAAATGGGACCAGCGCGGAAAAGACGTGTTCTTCCACGCTGGCAGCGCAACAACAACACTAGACTCCGCCTGTCAGCGCAGTTATTTTATTAACAGACGCGATGATCCATTTAACTTAGGTAAAGAGGGTTTTTTAGCCATTCTGAGGAGCATGAGTATAGGTGAGTGTGGTTTATAGTACAGTAGGGAGACTGACATGATGGCAGTGACATTTTACTGTGTAACAAGCCCCCTTGGACATTTCCCAAAGATCAAAACTAGGCTGCTGCTCAGTTGCTCCCATGTTATTGACTTGCATGGTTCTGGCTGCATTCCTATCCACACCATCATGTGCTCCTGAAACCTTTGATTGGCATGGTGATATCATATGCATTGGCCAGTTTCCCACCAATGCTTCCATTCCAGTGTTTGAAAATTGTGGGTGGCCATTCAAGCGAGTCCATCTTACGTTTCCACTCTGCTTATGGGATTGGGCGGCAGAGGTCGCAGACATCTTCCTATTTGACTCACACAATTGTAAGCTGTTCGGAAAACTCATTGACCACAGTCCTGATCCATCCACAATTTTACCCTCTTGGTCCTGAAACTGTTTTCTTGAAAGCTTTGGCTGTTGGCTATCTTCCAGGATACTATTTGTTAATGAACCACGAAATTCTTGCACTTCCCCCACAGGTTGAAAAATTGAGAAAGTATCTGAATATAGCGAGTCATGCCTAAGTGGCGGCATCCAATTTTCTGAAACCAACCTTCTTTGACAGCCCATACCTTCTGCATTGACATCATCCAGTTTTGATCCCCCCCATGCAACCATATTTTGACCACTCTCCAAGTCACTGTCACCCAAAGATGCCCCCAAGGTCATAACTTCTTGACGTTGCAAGACCCTTGGAAACCTGTGCACCTGAGTAGAATCCACTGGAGCCCTGTATCCTGCAGCTCTTGATGCAGCAAGACCAAAGTCCGAGATACAAGTATTCCCACTCTTATCTAACAAAACATTGGAAGACTTGATATTCCCATGAACCAGCTTGAGAGATTGACACGAGTGGTGAATGAAGGTCAAACCACGGACTGCACCCAACGTTATTTTCATTCTCATTGTCCTGTCAAGCGGAGTTCTCCCAGGACCACGATGCCGCAGATTTTCAACAAACTTATTTGACGCCATCAAGGCTTGCCGAGGGGTACTTTTCACATCCAACTTGTAGAGTCCTCCTATGCGAATACCTGTAGAAATGGGCTTCATCTGATCCAATAAATCTTTAATAATGCAATAAGATTTAAAAAATTCTACCTTGAGGTCCTCATCTGTAATCTTGGACACAGAAATCAAGTTCTTCTTAATGCCAGGAACATACCACACATCGGATATATTCCTGATCTTACCATCAGGCAGAGTAACAAGGACATCTCCATGTCCCTTGATCTCGTACCCACTATTATCTCCAAGATAGACTTTTGCTCCACTGTTGGATTCTTTAAAATTTCTGAACCATTGCTTTTTACCTGACATATGTGAGGAGGCTCCAGAATCCATGATCCAAATATCTCATTCATCCTCCTCAGTAGCAGTGTCACCCTCGGCCATAAATAGTCTAACATCTAGATTCTGATCTGGGTTTGTATCTGCACTTGCATCTGCCAAATGACTTGCATGCCTTTTCTGATTGTACCTCTCTTGATTTGCCTTCTTCTTGCAACAAAATTTAGCAATATGGCCTATCTTAGCACAATAAAAACATTCAGGAGCAGAGTCATTTCTATATGAGGTCATACCTTGTGGTGTCATTTCTGATGTGTTGCCCCTCCTCTGATCATCCATCGCTCTCCCTTTTGCCTTGAAATTTGTTATCAATGCAAGATCTGGATCTTGAGGCTTGAGAGATGACCTCCTTTCCTCTTCATGTAGAAAAATTCCAGTAAGATCTTCAAAACTTGGAGGCTTTTCTCTTGCATTCAATCTAGTTATAAACATCTGATAGTCATCTATCATATCATTCATGGTGATTGTCACCAGATCATCATTTGCCACTGTTTGACCGATATCAGATAGTTTATATTTAACTTCCTTTATCCGAGATAAGAATGACGAAATAGACTCATTCTCCTCCATCTTGATTGAGAGGATCTTCTTCCTGAGGAACAAGGTTCGACTGGTGTTCTTGATTTCATACATATCTTTGAGAGTTGTCCAGATCTCATTCGCTGTCTTGCAATCCTGAATATGAGGAATGATGCAATCTTTAACTGACAATTTTAGTAGGACCTTTGCCTTCAGCTCCCTTTTCTCCCATTCTTGAGTTGTTTCATTCGTTCCACCATTTACAACAGTTGGCTTACCTTCATCACCGATGACAATGCTGTAGGTATTTTGACCTTCAAGCAAAGTCTGAAGCTTGAATTTCCAATTTATGTAATTGGAACCATCCAATTTGCCACTTTCATTTAAATAATCTGCCATCTGAGAATTCATCTTTGAAAAAAAACAGGCTACCCCAACAGTAGCGCAGATCACAGATCCTTCAAGGGATCGAGCAATGTTCTCACACCGTTGCCTTACACTGCTCCCTCGGGGCCTTCTCCAAAACGCAACCTCCAACAGATCACCAGCCCAATTGACAGCTTTCGATCTTAAGGCAGAGGCGAAGGCCCACTTTGGCAATTTCTCTGTGCTCCTTCGTGCAGCGCAATTTGAAAATCACAGGCTAGATCGAGTGGCCCAGTCGCAACGACTTCCTCCTTACCCCAATCGACTGGATTCAATTCGAATCACATGGGCTCCTTGGAATATTCACCTCACGCAGCTTGCGGCTTCCACGATAGTCTTCTACCAAAGGAGCTTGATATGGCAGGTCTTCCTCCTCCTCAGAAGTGAATCAGCAGAATGAAATCTCTCCAGATCTCGGCCTCCAGGCAAGCAATCTCGACTTCCTGAACTAGGCAGTTCGAGAATCTTTTTCAAAAGTTACAGCAGCACCCACATCTTCTTCTCAACGCCTTCAAGCTTCAAGAGTCGGCCTTAGATCGCATGGGCTCAGTGTCGATCTCTCCACCCCCACGCTTCTGCTATGGTAGCGACTTAACACACATGCAGCTTACCATGCACCAGTGACTTCCTTAAGTCTCATGGCAGTTTTCAACACTCGAATCAAACAGTGCGGAGGCTCAATCCACTGAATTCGACTCCACCGCAAACTCGACTTTAGATCTTAGAAAGCACGATCCCGCAACAGAGCAGGCCGCAACTCTCAGCCACTTGGTGTCCTTGCTCTTATCCTGCAGCGATGGAACCAGAACGCAGTGATTCACTATCAGCTTGCTGTCTTTCCCTTCAAACGCGTGGTCTCTCTCCACTCAGGGTTACAGGCATTCTTGAGCCGTGTAGCTCTAATACCATGATAAGAAATGCAGAAGACAGAAGTTTGGACCAAACACACGGGGGCTCACAGGTGCAGATCACTAGGAGCTCCCTCTAGTAAATGCATTCGCTTCGCTTATTCATTAATCATCAGGAATTAAATAGATACATAGGCAAAAACATATTCCTAATTAATAGGAACTGAATGTCAAATAAAGAGAAAATCATAACTACCCATTCTCCATTAATTTCTAACAATATGAAACTTTCAAAGAACCAACATATTTCTGAATGAAAGAAAACACTTTACGAGCTGAAAGTTTAAATGTGAAACAAAAATGAAGATAGTATTATTTAAGAGGTTTACCCCACTCATTTCAATTCGAACAAGAATTATTTGGACCCCAATGATAACAAAGCCCTTTTTTGCTCTGGCTCATAAACATTAAACGATTTCCCTTTTCATGTTGACAATGTCCTTGACTTCGGAGGGCATAATTTATATATGCAACTCATTTTTCTCAATGCCAGGAAATCCTCCAAACATGGAAGAAATGGAAATCAAATTTTTAAAGATTTGTTTATGCGTAACGTTGGCTTCAGCTAACAATACGTTTAGTCTACTTTGTTAAAAACAAACTCTAAAAAGGTTTTTCTACACCCATTTTCAAACACAAAGAGACAAGATGCCAACAAAACCTCAACATGATACCTCAGCTAATATTTGTAAGTTAATTTCTTGATCCTCGGTGTCGATCCTTTCATCCTCTAAGGTCTGTGTACTATTGGGAAATGGCTTTCTTGACTTTTATCATAAAGCAATTACCATCTTTTACAAACTTGCTCAAATTTGATCTTTGTTTGAATTGTAAATGTTGATTCCTTATAAGCCACATATACATAATGTTATAGCCTTCATAAATCCATTACTATATTTTGGTGCGATTGAGAAGCAATTGCATTAGTGACAAACAACTTAACATCTTTGTATGACTATCCATAAAAAATCTTTGTATAACTATCCATAAAAATATAGATTCTCTTGCACTATTGTTTTGAAACATATTTGTTTGATGTAGGTTTCCACAACAAGAATTTTTGACTTATAAGGTCAACCACTATCAATATGGACATATTCGCATTATTTTTTTATCTCCCACAACTATTCCCTCATATTTTTCACTTACTTGATGAGTCAATTTTTCTTCGCAACCAATAGTGTCTCGTCAAACTTGAGAAGTATCCATATCTCTATTGGTTTTCTGACTACTTGTGACTACTAGGAATCTATTGCTTTCTACTTTTAATGATAAAACAACATTTTTTCACAGTCATATCTTGTTACAAGATTACTAAAAGAGTGATTGGAATTAGGGAACTTTGTTGAATGAGTCATCTTGTTGACAATAGTCAAAATGATTGTCCATCTAGGTCTTTAATTATATAGAAACATATTTATCTTTCCAAATGAATGGTTCTTCTCTTCCTAGCTTTTCTTGGTTTTGATAGCCATTTATTTGTTATGGGAATCTTTCAATATTCAAAGGTGTCTTAGAAACTAGACATCATCTATTTATCTGCAACATCTAAAGGGATTTCTGATTTGGTCATATGTTATATTATTTGTTGCAAAGGGATTTCTGATTTGGTCATATGTTATATTATTTAACTCTATTAGCTTGAATGATGGTAGGAAAAATATTGTTAAGGCAATTAATTTGGATAAATCACATGAGATGTGATTCCCATGTTTTAGCCTCTTATAAAGGTGCTCAATTTAGGCACCTTACCAAAATTATACTTAGGTACCTTCTAGCCAATGTAAAAAAATGAGTGCCTTACTTAAGTTGCTAACATGTTCTTTTCAAGAATGGTACATTTCATGCCATAGGTATAATGTGAGTATCTGAGAGTCTAAAATATATGGATTGGAAAACATAGAGGCACAACTCTAAGGTTTTTATGTGAAATGGTGCAAACTATATGTCAACATGGTATTTTAAAAATAGTTCATTTATGAACTAACACATTTTGGATCTTAAAAAAATGGTTTGCTTGAATGTCCAAATTTGATTATTTAATTTATGTCCATATTCAATTGTTTGACTTTTGTTTTGATTAATTTTGGGTGGTTGAGTTGATGACATTGTATTTATTGTTTGTTTCTTAACATTTTCTACATGTTTTTCATTCAGCATGTGAATCATTGTTATACATGAAAATACGTCCTCATCAACTCAAAGGAGAAAACTATGTTGTTGGTTGAAATACCCCATTTTCCTAGCCTATATAAGCCTATAATACAAGTTGTGTACCATGAGGACCCCATTATCGTATTCTATAAAAAATTTCCCTTTCATCAAACTTGTGACACCGAAATTCTCACCTAGTCACGAGCAAAAAATTTCGAGTTAACTAGACTTTGAAACTCTTATTCACTTTCAATAACTCATATAGTGGAATGTGATCTATTTATCCTCATGTTTATATTTTTCCTAAACAACAAAGCATACAATAGCGGCGAAGAGACATAAAGCATGGGGAAACATTCTCCTAAGGACAAAAGCATCTACAAAGAAGAAAAGGCCATTTTTATATCAAGAAATATTATTCACCCAAAAGACTTTTCCCAAATCGAACTAAAGAGAAATTTGGGAAATATTCATAGCTTTCACTTGCCTATATATTGGAGTCTTGGCTATTGAGAAAGGGATGATAATTCTTATATTGTAATGCTACTAAGATCTATGTTGAGAGGGAGAGATTTGGAGCTACGAGCTTGGGGAGGTGTTGCTGCAACTCCATCTTATGGTTGTAAATTTCCTCCAGCTCCATTAATAGTATAGATCGGTTGTTCTTCCTTCCATATGGTGTTATTCATTATTTACTTCTTATGTATAACTAATGAATGTATGGAAGTTTGGATTATATTTTTTCATTTAGTTATCTTTAGTTGTTCCTAATGGTTTTGATTGATAATATTATTACATTGTGAATTGTTTATTTGTTCTTTCTCATGTGCAGGACCAAAGCTTTGGAGCTAGCTAGGAGTGCTTCCTAGCTACACTAGAAACTCCAACGGGCCTGTATGCAAGGACTCACGGGCTTCTCTTTCATTTCTCTTATAAATATCTTCCTTGTTTCTTCCATCACAGAGAGGATAAAGCTTTGAACAACATTTCCCTTACTCGGCTTTCCCTAGGTTTCCGAGATAACCTAAGAGGGTTTTATGTTCACCTAACTGAGCATAAAATCCTATAGCAGAATTGGAAACTCCGCTAGGAAGAATTATAATTCATGGTTTTGCTTTACCTCTCCTAAATTCACTCTATATGATCTTGTATTTACTTGAGTTCTCATCCATTGTTTGTATGCTTAGTAATCGAAATTGAGCTTAACACTTATCTTAGATCCAAACACTCTTGTTTTGAGTTAAACCTATATATCTTTGTCTATAGTGGATAACACATCATTATAAATGATGTCTAACCCTAATAAAAAGAGCATTAACAGTGCTTGTTGGTTAGTTAGCCTATGTTAGTACTTATAACCTTTGATTTAACACTTTTGTAGTGATTTCCACTCGTGTTTTGTTGGTTTGTGTCTTAAATTATTTGGTGTCTTTGACTATGACTATCATGGATGCATTCATTGTTTCTTTCGAAATTTAGTTTAGATTTCATTTACTTGCATCTTAAAAGAAAAAAGAAAAAAATCATTATCTACTTAATCTGCTTGATATTTTGTACATTAGTGTTCATGCACTTTGGTGTATAATTGTTTGCATTTTTTTCATGTATTAGAAATTGTATTTTGCTTGTTCATTTTGGAAAAGGTGTATAGTTGCTCTCTCCTTGTAGAAATACTTCTTCATTGAATTGAAATTGAAAAGCATATTTTCTGCATGGTTTGAGTCAGAGTCTCATAAAACTCCATACATCAAAACTCCTTCCAAATACATTAATAAAGTACCTTTAAAATCAATCTCGCAATTAAATTAATCAAAAAATATTTTTGAGAATACACGGATATTAGTTTAGGCTAGAATATTAGGATTAGTTGTGTGAGTAAAATTCCCAAGACTACAAAACTGAGACTAGTATCATTAAAGAGAGTAAAATCTTGTTGCACTTATATCATCTAGGACTTCTACCCTCAAAAAAGAGTTAAATGCAAGACAACATTGGAATGTGAGAGAAGGTATCCCACCTTCAACTACATCTCCCTTGGGTATTCTATGTATTCGTTATACCTTTGAGGATATCGAAGTTGAGTTGGGGACTCAGGTATCCTGCCCACATAGCGTACTATCTATGACCATGTCCTCCCTGATGGTGTCTGTGATTTGAGGTAACCTTAGTGGCCATAATTTTCAGGGACAAACATAAACTGACTGGGGCGGGTTGCCCTAGTACTTAAATAGATTAACCTACTCTATCTTTAGTTTTTGGGAGGGTGATCGTCTTCATGAAAGTACATGGCCCCTTAATCTGAGGTTCAGGCAAAACTGAAGAGTAATTGTAACTTTACGTTTGATCAACTCTCTCTTTTAGCCCCTTTGATACTAGGTTTCATCACCAACTAGTTGTAGCTATGAGACAAAGTTATGCTCCATGGATGCTTATTGATTTCCTTTAGAGTCTTTTTATTTTTACGTGTGCGTTGTTTTGTTACCAAGACTTAAATGTACATTAATTAAATTAAAATTTTATAAAATATATTCATCGTGGTTACCTCAAGTTCTCATTGCTTATATCGACACCTGTAAGGCCTTCCTCCACTTTTGTGTTGGAACTTACGAGTGAATCGGATTCCCACACTACTCAAGGGAGTCAGTCTCCAGTTTCAAACCCTAAATCACATCCATACCGACCCAAAGTCTATTATGTTTGGGCACCCTTATACTAAATTTCTAGTACCTCCTTGTAATCCTCTACTTGCAGATCCTCTTGGGCATATCTTGATTTAGGCAACACCCATACCCTTAGTGTCTTTGTGGGTTTCCCCTTCAAACATCCCAGTGATTACTGGTGATTCATGGTCCTGGGTGGACACCTTTTCTCCATTACCATTCAGCATGTCTGTCTCAAGTTTAACACCTGTTGTGGGTTATCCTATTGCACAACTTATGGTTCATATAGGAACCTCAACTACACCCACTTGGGGTGGTGCTCAACATTTTGTTTCCTCCACTACCCCTACTTATTTTGTGTTGTATCTTGGTGTCTCGTGCATGAAAACCTTCAACAATCTACATGCTTGGAATCCATTACCTGTTTTAGCTCCCCGACCACTGCAAGGTTGGGCCAATGTTGTGAGTAATTATCCACTTGTTGGGGGCATTCTTGCACCCATGCAATCTATGGTACAACAGAGCCCATCATTGATTGATTTTTTCCTATTGTTGGCTACACCATTGGTGGTGGTCTGGTACCTAACCTATCTTATGTGGCCAATGGTGTTCCATTCCCTAGACCCACTCCATCCCATTAGGGCCTCCCAACTCAACCATCTACACCTGTTGGGGGTAGCCTCTATCCTGGGGGCAACCCATTAGCTGGTAGCCTTCCTCGGACTGGGGGCATGCCTTATGGCTTATCACTCTACATGACCCTCGCTACCTCATGGAAGCTACTATCCATCATAATCTATGTACCCTACCGGAAACCTGTTGATGGGAGGACATCTTAGTCCCTCTAGTCATTCCGCTATCCCTTGGTCTAATTCAGCTCCACCTACTCCATTTCCTTTCATGGGTACATTGGACATCCTGTATCTATAAAAATTGACAAATGATCACATCAGATAACTTGCTTTGGCCTTTAAACCTCTCGCAAAAATTTTGCATACGTTCCTAAGTTTCAAGGAAAGAAGAAATTACGAGCATTATTTTTATGGACTCTTTCTCGCTCATAAATTTGAAAAAACCCAAAGCTACTTCTTCGGGCTCATTAAAATATTAAGAAGAAGATCTGAGAAACTCGTTTTCTCTCTTTTTCTAGCTCATTAAATTGAGAAATATAGTACAATCATTCTTTTTATGGTATTTTTATTGCTCATTAATCTGAAAAACCTCGAGTTTACATCTTCAGGCTCATTAAAATTACAGGGAGAAGCTTCGAGTATTTTTTAGGGACCTTTTCTCACTCATAAAATTGAAAAATCCCCGAGTGACTACTTTGAGCTCGTTAAAATCTGACGAACAAAATATGAGCAGTTCTTTTTTGGTACTTTTTCTTACTCTTAAACTAAAAAACCCCTAAGTTACCTTCTTCAAGCTCGTAAAACTCTTATGAAAAAGATTTGAGAAATTCTTTTATCTCTTTTTCCTCGCTCCTTAAACTGGAAAAAGACATATCAAGTTTTCTTCATGTAACTCGTTAAAATTTTATGAAGATCTATTGGGTTTTTCTTCGTCTGACTCATTAAAATTTCATGAAGAATACTAATTTTTCTCTATCCCCTCATACTCATGACAAAATGAGGAAGACATTTATTTAGCATAGGTTTATCAATTTATTCAGACTCAATAGACTAACTTACGGAAAATGAACTTTTTCAGGTATACAATTAAACCTTTGTTGCACTCGGTTATCAACCATGACAAAGGGACCCCCCTAGAGTTGTTCTTTATGATCTTTTCAAACTCTCTAAATATGAAAATACCACTGAGTTTACCTGTCTCGACTCATTAAAATTAATCAGATGGGGAAAAAATTGGAAGAAATAACAGTCATTGCTATCTATATTGGTGAGAAGTCTTATGGTAGCAGTCTACTGCCCATCCCTTGAACATGGCACTTATCCATCATATTCCTCTTTTTTCAGCTTCTCTTTGAGCCTTACCATCCTATGCTTTTAGCCTTCATACCCTAACGTCCCTACATCCTTGTATCCTAACACTCTTTGGTGTTCTCGAGTCTATAATGTTTGCTATCTTTGTTTTCGTGGCTTCTATTGCTCATTGTCTACTATCTGTTGACCTTATCAACCATTCTATCATGTGTCCATTTGACCTGAGTCCATTATCCTTGTTGTTCCATATCATTGTAAAATCAATCACTTTATTATTGTTTCGTATCAATTTATTTGAGACTCCTTATTGCCCACCTTTGAGATATCCCTTCTTATCAACTTCAACAAATTTTCTAGGAAGTGGGTTGAGAAACACCATAGTACCCTGGAGCTTGTAGTCCTCAGTGCTAGGCTTCAACGTGTTTGATTAGGGGTTTTCATTATTGGCTTGTGATTGAATGATTCTATGAGTGTTCGACTTCAACTCATTTATTCACACTCACTAGATTATACTAAGCATCTTAGAGACCATCATCCTTATTGGTGGTCATCCTTGCGTATGTTAATGGTTTTCATCATTGATCGATAATTAGATGAATTCACGCATGTTCGACATCAACTCATTTATTCACATGCATATAATTATGATATTCTATGATGGTGACGAAGACCTTGGGTAGAGGCTTACATCGCTCAGCCTTGTTTCATCTCCCAAGCTGCATATTTTATTTTTGGAGACAACGTATCTCAGTCTAACTACACTACAACAAAGTTTCACATTGTACTTACTGATGGAAATGATCTCTCATATTTTATATGGATCGACAATGTATTGCTATAGCTACTAGGCGTGGGAATTCCCAACTCAAGACATGATTTATATATGTAACATATTTTTGATGTTCTTTGCGGGCTTCCTTCCATTTTGATGCTCTAAAACTCTGTTTCCTAGGTTTCTTTATAAAGTATTTCGGCCATCTCCTTCTTCTTTGACCTCACACTTTAGGGGGCATATGTTGTACATCAAAATATCTCCTCATCATCTAAGAGGAGAATACTATGTTGGTGGTTGAAATACCCATTTATCCTAGCCTATATAAGACTATAATACAAGTTATGTACCATGAGGACCATGTTATCCTAGTCTATAACAAGTTGTCCCCTTCATCAAACTTGTGCTACCAAAATTCTCACTCAACCATGAGGAAAAGAATTGGAGTTAACTAGACTTTGACACTCTTTTTCACTTTAGGAAACTCATATGGTGGAATGTGATCTCTCTATCCTCATATTTAGTTTTTTCCTAAACAAGAAAAGCATACAAAAGTAAGAAAGAGCCATAAAGCATGGCTAAGATTTTTCCTAAGCATAGAAGCATCTACAAAGCAGAAAATGCCATTTTTATATGAGAAAACATTATTCACCCAAAAGCTTTTGCCCAAAGTGAACGAAAGAAGAATTTGGGAAATGTTTATATCCTTGACTTGCCTATATATTGGAGGCTTGGCTATTGAGAAAGGGATGGAAATTATTATATTGTAACGTTGTTGAGATCTATCTTGAGAGGGAGATTTTTGGAGCTAGGAGCTATGGGAGGTGCTACTGCAACTTCATCTTATGGTTGTAAATTTCCTCCAGCTCCATTAATAATATAGATCGGTCATTCCTCCTTCCATATGTTGTTAGTCATTTTTTACTTCTTATGTATAACTAATGTATGTATGGAAGTTTGGTCTATATTTATTCATTTAGTTATGTTTAGTTGTTTCTAACGGTTTTGATTGATAATATTATTATGTTGTGAATAGTGTGTTTGTTCTTTCTTATGTGCACGACCAAATTTTTGGAGCTAGCTAGGAGCGCTTCCCAACTACACTGAAAACTCCAACAAGCCTGTAGGCGAGGATTCACAAGCTTCTCTTTCACGTCTCTTATCAATTTCTTCCTTACTTCTTGCATCACTTAAAGGATCAAGATTTGAACAACCTTTCCCTTACTCGATTTTCCCTAGGTTTTTGGGATAATATGAGAGGGTTTTATGTTCATCTAACTGAGCATAAAATCCTATAGCAATCATGTAGTTGTTTCAACATTGAGTACGTAGGCCACAATAAGTAAAACCTAATAAATGGTATCTTCTTAAACTTACTACCTCTTGTATATGAACATACTATTCTCAAGGTATGGACTAGAACATGTGTAAGATCATGTTGAAGGATTGTGTATTCATTAAATCTAACCATGATAACATGTGCTTATAGAGTTCTCTCATGTTTCTTGTTGCAGCAAAAAATGATAAAGCCAATTGATCTCGGTCGTTCCAATAAAATTGTTGATGATGACCTTGGTCGGTGGTTCCAATAAAATTGTTGATGATGACCTTGGTCGTTTCAATAAAATTGTTGATGATGGCTTGGAGCTGAGAAAAACAGGCTTTGAGTGTGCGGATACATTGCTTGTTCTTTCATTATTCAATAGGATTTAAGCAAGAGCTTTCTGGATTTTGTTTCTCCATGAAACTGGTGGGACAACCACGATGTTATGTCGGGATATAGATATAAACGTACACTCAGTGTATATAATTTGTAGTGTGAAACTCCTTATCAAACTATATATAATAACTTTGTAGATGTTGCTTTGAGTTAGTTTTAACTTTGTAGATGTTGCTTTGAGTTAGTTTTGGCCAGTTTTTTTGTTATATTATTTGAAAGAATTATACCGAAATTAATATATGTTCTAAGTTACATGATTGAGTCTCGAATTAAATGGTGGTTTGAAATAAAATAAAATTACTTCTCCCACAAATAAATTACTTATGTCATTGTTACTAATCTTCCACCATTCAATATTTTTTTACTTTTTCTTGAATCTTCTAATACAATAAGTTAAAAATTATTCTCGGTTTCTGTAAATGAGAATACTTAAATAGAATGATAAAACACGTGGATGAAACAATTACATTTAATTTCATTTATAAATGTACTATGAGGCGTGGCAAGTTTTTTAAAACTAAATGTTTGCTTTTAAAAGCTCATAATTCTACGACATTTTATTTGAATACCTAATCGAATTTATTAAAAAACTATCATTTGGGTTTTGTGAGAGAGTATATGAGAACTCCAATGTCATTTTATTTGGATACTTAATCCAATTTCTTAATAATGTATCTTATTTGAGAACTCTAAACCACTTATTAGATTGTGAAAATAGTAATGGGAGGAAAATGGAATTCCTGAAGATAAAGCATATCTAACAAATAATTTAAATTTTTATCACTTACTATATTATAATGGTAGTGAGAATGGTAGTGAGAAAAGGAATAAAACGAGATTGGAAATATACTATTTTTATAAAATAAAAATCTCCAACAAATAATATGAAAATTTTATTAATTATATTATGAAAATAGTGACCTCATATCTCCAACAAATAAAAAATGAAATGCTAATTTACTATTTTCAATATTTAAAGCGTCTCCAACAAATAATATCAAAATTATATATTAAGTAATGATACCAAGAACAAACAATATTGTGAAAAATGGGAAAAAGGAAGCGTTGTTGGCAAGAATGCCCTGATTCTACCTTGTTGGAAAATGGCTCCATTTCATTTGTAGAGACAGAGAGAAGGGAATTCGAAACGAAAATACAGAGACAAGGGAATTCGAAACGAAAATTTAGAGGTGGTGAGAAGGGTTAAAAAAATCTGTAAAAATAATGTTTGAATTCAAATATCATCCAAAAACTTCTATGACATTTAAAATTTTGAAGTTTAAAGATTATAATTTAGTTTTGAAGTTTAATAACTATAACTATGTTTAATAACTATAACTAGATTTACAAAAATTCTTGTCGATTTTTTTTTAAATATAATTAGAATTTCCATAGCTTTCCAAAACAATTCAGCATACTAATTAGACTACTGCTAACTGAAAAGTGCCATCATATAAGATCATAGAAAGGACCATATTTCTAGTTGTTTCTGAGGTCTTCTTTCCGAGCTCATGTGATTAGTTCCCTGTGCAGCATTTGGGGTTGGTGCTGGGATCAAATTCCGTCACTAGGATGCTTTGCACAGATTTGTTGTTTCCTCGTATAAAAAGGTCAGACAGCGTTCCTATGTTATTTTTTTGCAATGTCCTCGTATAAAAATATGCGACAGCGTTGATATGTTGTTGTTATCATTTATTTATATATATTTATTTATATGGATATGGTATTTATTTATGTTGTTGTTATCATTTATTTATATGGATATGGGTTTGTATTCCCTTCGCCTTTTATATGCGAGCCCGTGGATTTCCTGAGTACCCCCAGTTGGCATAGAGCCAAAAAGTGTTTGTGCCTCAAAGGCCGCTGGAATTCAAGGGAAGTTCAAGAAAACCTCAGGAGGAATTAGGACAGTGAATATTGTGAAGCAGCAGGCCCCTTTCTTTTAATCTGCCCATTGCCTGGAAGAATAAAGTCCCCGGACTTTCTTTGATTTACCATCCAAATCCCTTTCTAAAGGCCATGCAAATTGGTGGAAATGCCAAGCATCGAAACCATTGACCAAGCATGCGGGTGTTAATGGGGGTGTTAAGGGTTATTCCGGTACCAAACCAGGATTCCTCGGCACTCCCAGGCAGTCCGTTCCATCTTTATGGGGTAAGGACAGGTAGAAATTTCAACAAGACACAAGTATACCATGACAAACGCAAGAAAGGAGGTTCCTATAGAAACTTATCAGAAAATGATTTACAGTCTTTAAAAGATATATATCTGAACCATGTCCTGATAGCATATGGCATATATGTAAATCATAATAGGAAAATGATTTGGATTCTTTAAAAGATATATCTGAACCATGTTGTGACAAGTATATATTCGTATACGTAATTGATAACAGAAAAACGATTTACAAGTCTTCAAAAAGTATATCTGAAACATGTAATGATGATATATAATCATTTTGATAAATGAAATTTAGATAAACAGTAATAACAAGTATCAGAAAAAGTATAAGTGCTATATTTTATAGTTAAACAAAATTTCACCCTGCAAATCTAAACTGGTAGTAAATTCAAGCAACAAAAGGACCCAGGGTGTCACACCCGCAGGTGGTGGTGGTCTTCCAATCGTGCCGGCGAGCTGCGTCACCACCACACACTTTATTTTTAACAATACTAATGTATGTGGACTACGCCTAATTAACAACCGATAACTTAATTTGTGTTTTGCAACCAAGTATAAAATGCATTAGACCTTTATATCGATGATCACCCATACTTAATCATTATCCACAGCAATATAAAAGAACATCAATTGCACGGTATAAAGGGGAGGGCAACTCCCGAACAATCTGCCCAACAATATATTATATATCAGTTGACAACAGTACAATGCTCAAGTGTGCTTGGCGAACTCCAAGCCAACACTTAGCCAAATTTTACAATCATAGGCAACCTGCCTTTACATAAGCATATGCACACCTTTGCACCAAGAGTGGGTGCCCAAACGGGTCACCAAGACACTCTATACAATCCTGCACATCTGCACGTCCAAACCTCAACTCACAACCCTCTTAACCAACCAAGATCCAAGCGTTATCTCTGCACACACACCATGCAATGCGCATGAGTTATGCGCATCCAAAACTGCGCACTCTCCACTAGATATGCAACGACAAGAGAGGATGAGCGATGTTCGATTGCCTTTGGAGTTTTCCACGCTCTCACATATATACACTTCTGTCGTGGTTATGGTGGGGGTGGTCGCCCTTTGGCCGACCCCCCAAAGCATGTTTCGGCACCCCGTCGTGAACGCTAAGTGTGAGTCGGCTCGCCCTCAACCACGGTCGGCCCACCCTCAACCTTCGCTCTACCATGGGTATAAGTTTTCATCGTCCATGCACTTCTTACTAGTGTCGCAGAACTATCGTCGCAAAGTTCATCACTTTTCCTCCGCATCACGCGCCCGTCGTGCGCGCCCACCCGCGCGCCCTCCGTGTACGCCTGCCCGCTCGTTCGCCCGCGCGCCCTCGTGTGCACTCACCCGCACACCCTGCCCGCGCGCCCTCATGTGCGCTCACCCGTGCACGCCTAGTTCACCATCGTGCACCCTCCGCTGTTCGCCCGAATCGCCCGTCGCACCCGCGCCCAACGTTTGTCGGGGCGCCCATCGTACTCGTGCGCCCGTCACACCGGCGACTGCCCGTGCGCCCAATGCCTTAGCACCCGAGGTCCTTACATCCTCCTCCACCTGAAGTCGTTGTCGTTCTCGACAACATCCCCAAGCATCAATCCATGATATCGACTCCTCCACATATGGCAAACATCCCTGCAACATATGTAGGACTCCATCTCCACCATGTCTCATCTAAGTGACCAACTGTCACCAAGATAGTCCATACCAAAGTATGTCATCGATGTCCATGATCATCGACCACCTGCCACAATATCTCCATGCTGCTCTCCACCATGGAAGGCTGACCCCTCCAACATCAAGCTACATGCCCACTGTAACAATGTGTCAACTCCATCATGTGCATCAACTCCATCATGTGCAAAACTTCCCATGTTATGTCAACAAGTGTTAACACACCACAACCATGTGTCAACATCTCATCAAACTGCCAAGTGCTCAAAGAGAACACTTCTCCATCAAGTGTCAAGTGTCCCAAGAGTACATCTCATCATCAAGTCAAGTGCCTCAAGAGAACACCTCTCTCCATCATGTGTTCTATGTGTCCATCTGCCATGATACTCCAACCCAATGCCAACATGCCCCTGTGCACTTCCGGACCCCATGTATGAACTAGTTGGGTAGCTAATCCAACCATCATGCTCAAGTCATGAGAGTGAACAAACTCATATCACCATCAGTTGTTTCCCAAAGCATCTACCACATCCTGAACTCATCAAGAATAGTCCATGCTCAGGTCCATGAAGTAGTCTCCATCCATCTGTAACATGTCATGATGCTTGATGCCAAGCCATCCCTGCACCATCAAACCTCCTCAACTGCTTAAGGGCCTCACTGCCATGAGCAGCTAACAATGAGCCCTATCTTCTTGTTCCTCTAAGAAGATGTAGAGGGGTGGGAGCCTGAAGGCTCACCCTCACTAATCAATTCGATCCACCTATCAGGATCATCAACTTCCAACCTTTGTAGATAAGTGACCCGGTCCTCACCCGGCCTCACATACACTTCATCATCATCCTCGTCCTCAATCACCTCTAGCCTTCTTGTCAAGTTCAAGATACTATCTGAAATTTATTTGATGACTAAGGATTGTTCGGTAAGCTTTGTCTCTACCTTGGACAAACTCTTACTCATGTCATCCAACTTCTTTTCATCCCCCATCTGAATCACTGCTAACTTACAATCAGGTCTAGTCACACCAAAGGTAGGCACACCTATGGGTACATCTTCCCTTCCATCGTAAATATACAGCTTCTTCAAATGTGGTACCACCATCACATCATATTGCTTCATAAACTCCATCCCTAGTACAGCCTCATAGTCATCAATCCTCACTATAGTGAAGTCCACCTTCCCGATCCATTCACCAAGTGTAGTGTCCACCTGTTCAGCCACACCAAGTACTTCATTTGGAGGAGAGTTCACTGTCTTCATATGTGTCTTGATAGGAACATATTTCAGCCCAACCTTCCTTGCAGTGTCCTCACCCATGAAGTTGTGAGAGGCCCCACTATCTACCACAGTGAGTATATCAGCACCTCCAACTTTCATTCGAACATACTCCAACTTGTTCCTCTCGGGATCCTTCCTAGAGATCACCTCTGTAGCAGCAACGACTCCAAGAATCTGCATCATACCCACATAAGCACCTTCATTCTTCGCCATTAGATTGTGCCATAGCAGCCACCTTCGGTTTAGAGGGACAATTCTTCACCATGTGTGGACCAGCACAAATCCAACACTTCAAGACTTTCTTTGCCTCCGAACCATCATCTGATTTCAAAGTTTCCTCTTTATTCTTATCTTTCGGTTTATCGGACTTCTTCTTCCTATCATCAGAAATCTCATCATAGTGTTCAATCAACCTGTCAACTGCAGCAAAGGCTTCTTCAAGTGTATGAATCCTTTGTCTCTTCACCTCATTGCGTGCCCAAGGCTTCAATCCAACAATGAAATTGAATACCTTGTCTCTTTCCACCATATCAGGTAGCTCAAGGACCGCACTTGCAAACTCCCTTTGATAAGTTTGGAGGCTCCCGGTTTGCTTTATAAACTTTATCTTCATCCTAGCTTCCCATGTTTCATCCTGAGGACTAAAATGGGCCTGCAAGGCTCCTTTCATCTCATCCGAAGAAGTGATGTCAGTAGCATTGCCATTAGCAATCTGGTCCATCCTTCTTCTCGACCACATCATAGCATCTTTTGTGAGGAATTGAGCAGCAACCTTAACCTTAGTCTCATCATTCGATAGACCCAACCTTTCCAAGTATTGCTCCATGTCCCACAAGAAGTTACCAAGAGTTTTTGCACTCCTTGTACCATCGAGTGAATACGGTTCCTTGACTTTCACATGAGGCACTCCTCCCCCTGAGCCATGCCTCACAGCCTTCTTCAACACCGCTATTTCATCCTTGGCTTCGTCAAGATCTTTCTTCAAGTCCATGATCTCCACTAGACCCTGGTCCCTTGAAGCTTCAATGTCCTTGACCCTTAATTCAAGTTGTGTACACATCAAATCAGTGTACTCATGCTGAGTTCGGAGTTCATCGAGTTCATCCTTCACCTTCAAGAATGCCTTTTGTTCTTCCACAACAAGGTCAATCCTTGTTTCAAAGTTGCTCTTTAAGTACTCCAACCTTTCCACTACTTTCTGCATTAACCCAAGAGTAGTATCCATGGGATCATGACTAGACCCTGCATGGGATTCAGCCATTGCCAATAGCCTCTTCCTTCCTTGTAATTTAGTCTCGATCATGTGTCGGCTTCACCTGCAACCCAAGTCCTTGATGTCACACTTAGTGTGTTTCATCAACCTCTTTCCCTGCAAGAACCTGTTACCATGGCCACTTCTTCACAAGCTTCAACCTTCAACACAAGGCTGTGATACCAACTGTCACTCCCGCAGGCGGCGGTGGTCTTCCAACTATGCCAGCAAGGTGCGGCACCACCACACACTTTCTTTTTAACAATACTAATGTATGTGGACTACGCCTAATTCACAACCGATAACTTAGTTTGTGTTTCGCAACCAAGTATAAAATGCAATAGACCTTTATATCAATGATCACCCATACTTAATCATTATCCACAGCAATATAAAAGAACATCAATTGCACGATATAAAGGGGAGGGGCAATTCTCGAACAGTCTGCCCAACAATATATTATATATCAGTTTACAACAGTACAACGCTCAAGTGTGCTTGGCAAACTCCAAGCCAACACTTAGCCAAATTTTACAATCATAGGCAACCTGCCTTTACATAAGCATATGCACACCTTTGCACCAAGAGTGGGTGCCCACACGGGTCACCAAGACACTCTATACAATCTTACACATATGCACATCCAAACCTCAACTCACAGCCCTCTTAACCAACCAAGATCCAAGCGTTATCTCTGCACACACACCATGCAATGCGCATGAGTTATGCGCATACAAAACTGCGCACTCTCCACTAGATATGCGAAGACAACAGAGGATGAGCAATGTTCGATTTCCTTTGGAGCGTTCCACGCTCTCCCATATATACACTTCCGTCGTGGTTATAGTGGGGGTGGTTTCCCTTTGGCCGACCCCCCAAAGCATGTTTTAGCACCCCATCGTGAACGCTAAATGCGAGTCGGCTCGCCCTCAACCGCAGTCGGCCCACCCTCAACCTTCACTCTACCGTGGGTATAAATTTTCATCGTCCACACACTTCTTACTAGTGTTGCAAAACTATCGTCGCAAAGTTCATCACTTTTCCTCCGCAGCGCGCGCCCATCGTGCGCGCCCACCCGCGTGCCCTCCTTGTACACCTGCCCGCTCGTTCACCCATGCGCCCTCGTGTGCGTTCACCCACGTGCCCTGCCCACACGCCCTAGTGTGCGATCACCCGTGCATGCCCAGTTCACCATCGTGCGCCCTCCGTTGTTTGCTCGAGTCGCCCGTCGCAACCGCGCCCAACGTTTGCCTGGGCGCCCATCACACCCGTGCGTCCATTGCACCAGCGACCGGCCGTGCGCCCAATGCCTTAGCGCCTGAGGTACTTACATCCTCCTTCACCTGAAGTCATTTTCGTCCTCGACAACATCCCTAAGAATCAATCCATGATATCGACTCCTCCACATATGGCAAACATCCCTGCAACATATGTAGGACTCCATCTCCACCATGTCTCATCTAAGTGACCAACTGTCACCAAGTTAGTCCATACCAAATTATGTCATCGATGTCCATGATCATTGACCACCTACCACAATATCTCCATGCTTCTCTCCACCATGGAAGGTTGACCCCTCCAACATCAAGCTACATCCCCACTGCAACAATGTGTCAACTCCATCATGTGCAAAATTTCCCATGTTATGTCAACAAGTGTTAACACACCACAACCATGTGTCAACATCTCATCAAACTGCCAAGCGTATGTGTCAGAAAGAGAGAAGTGACCCATACTAAGAGGAAAATGTCTCACTCAAACAAAAATTACAAAAGTAGAATGAGGGAAGCGACCAAGTTAGGAGTGCCTAGTCCTTTAGACTAGAAAGGTCATACCAAAATGCTAGAAAAGTGCTTGATATAGAAAAACATAATGTGTTGGACCTAAAACTTGCGCGAATTAACTTGAAATAGTTAAGTGAGTACATTTCTCATTTCAATAGTATTTGAATTATACCCTTAAAGTATTTTCCTGTCGACATTCCTCTATGTATTGGCAGATTTTAGGTAGCACATTAAATAGACCGAGCAATTACCTATTCTCCCCTGCCCACCTACAAGTGCTCTACTATGAACTCTTCCCTCTTTACCGTTTTATTAATTTAATTTCAGTTTGCACTTTCATTCCAATTTCCTCTTCACACCACTTCATTTGGATGCCTCCCTGATCCTTGTAGAGACACCTCAGCACTGGTAAAAAAAATTACAATTACCTAACATTTTCAATGAACTATTAGCCTATATTTGAATCAGAGTTGAGAAAGATAGTGCATGTTATTTGCATTTAAATATAGTGAAAAAGACCTATATTTGCATGTTATTATACCTTTGAAGAACTATAAAATATGCTAAGTGAGAAATTATAAAAATAAGGAGCTAAATGAAGATCAGTTAAGCTGTAGCTTCACTGGGTACGCGAGTTGGCAATCACAATGCAATGAAGTTTGTTAGAAATGCAGGCTCCCATGAGTTCAAATCCGCCGAAATAACCATAGAGCTATATAGAGGGGCCTGCTAAGCTTCGAGCAACTAACCCTAGAGCTGTATACAGGTGCAGCACAGCTAGTGGTTGCCCCTATTACTAATTCTAGTGTAATTAAAAAAGAAAAGAAAAGGAGATTACTTAAGTTGCAGTTTATTCCAAAATTTGTCAAATGCATAAACCAATTTCTACCCATTGACGAATTCGAATTTGAATATATAGGGCTCCCATTTGCACAAAGAAACGACCCATAGAACATTGAAAAAGAAAACAACTGATAGTTAACTTTTTAATGGAGAGCGGGTGAAGAATTTGGAAAATAACGGATTATTGTTGTCGGCATAGATTTAGAATTTAGCTTTTCGCGCCAAACTTCCGCTCTATGTTCTGTACTATGTCCTCTACAACGACTATAAAAATACCTTACTAAATGATCCATCACACAATACTCTATGTATTGCTCTCTAACCAACTACCCTAAAAGGCCATTCGAATTAGGGTTTGAAATGCAATCAATTCATCACTAAAGGCAAAGTTCAGGTATGTTTTCAGCCTGGTAAATGCTCATAACAATTTGATTGTTAGGATGGAGCATTCTAGGAAGAGAAACAGAGATGTGAGAGGTGACAGCGGCGATGCAAAATCGTTAGTGTATGGATTACAACGTCGTAATAGCAGCGAAGAAGAGGAGGGGGCACCTGGAAATGGGAGGCATCAGGCCAGGCTTCACCACATTGAAGATGAATCTAGAAAAATGAGGAATAGCCCAACGAAACGCATGGAATGTATGAGCGCTGAGCCAAGCATAAAATTGAAGGGCCGAAATTTTGCAGGAGCGATTAATATTAACGAATGTAAGAAGAAGTGTGTGACAGTAGCAGATCAAAACGAGCTGCAGTATGATGATTTTAGGGTTTCTAAAACATCTCTACTGCAGAATTCGATGGAATTTGAATGTTCAGAGGGCTTGCCTCTAGAACATTTTGGCCTGGGTGATATCATTTGGGTAAGGTCTGACAGCAGAGTTGATATCCCTGCTTGGCCTGCTCAAGTTATCGACCCCGTACAAGACGCCCCACAATTTGTGTTGAGCATTCGGGTTCCTCAGAGACTTTGTGTTAGGCTTTTTGGGGTGAAAAGAAGCTCAGAGTACCAATATGCATGGGTGAAAGAAGAAATGTTGTACCCTTTTTGGGAAATCTTTGATACGTTATCATATGAGGGTCAGAAATTGTTGGAAAGGTATTCTAAGCACCTTAAGGGTGAGTTTCTTAAGGCAATTAAGGAAACTTATGTGTCAGATTTTTCTTCCGGGTACAACAAGGAGATTAAACCAGATGAAGATAAACATCAAGGAGAAGAAACCATATGCAGCAGCTGTAGCTAGAAGTTTCCAGCTTCGAAATTATTAGAGTCTGTTAATGTTAAACAAATGGGTAATTCATCTAAAAAGGATGTATTGATCTCTCTACACTGCTACAATTTGTACGAGTCCAATCAGTACTGTGGCATTTGCAAGAAGGTGTGGAATCCCACATTGAAAAGAAATTGGGTCCAATGTCAAAAGTGCAAGATTGGGGTTCATGCCGATTGTGATAATATATGCAGTGAAAAATGACAAGACCTTATTGAATATTCATGCCCTCATTGTACGCTGAAACAACTAGACCTGAGTAAAGCTCCAAAGAAGGAAAAAAATAGGATTTTTACTATTCCAGACTGTGTTACTATTGTTTCTGATGGAAAGGAAGAGGAAAGTAGTATGCCTTTCACTCTTCCAGAGCGTACGACTTTTGTTTGTGATCACAAGGAAGAGGAAAGCAATATGCCTAATTTCCCTATTCCAGGGCGCATTGCTATTGTTTGTGATGGCAAGCAAAAGAAAAACAATAAGTCTTTCACTGTTCCAAACCATATTACTATTGTTTGTGATGGCAAGAAAGAAAAAAACAATAACCTTTCATTTGTTCAAGAGCGCATTGTTGTTGTTTGTGATGACAAGGAAAAGAAAAGCAATAGGCATTTCGTTGTTCTAGAAGGCATTACTATTATTTGTAATGATAGAGAAGGGAATTATGTGCCTAACAGTCACTTAGTTCTTTGTGAATGTAGTGAATGTGGAAAGGGTAGGTTGATGAGTCTGTCACGATGGGAAAAGCATGTAGGCTGTAAGAGCAAGAAATGGAAGCAGAGTATTAGAGTTAGGGATTCCAGTCAGCATCTCATTGATTGGCTCAACAGGGCCCATGAAGATGGGGCTTGTAGCCTTGGATTCTTTATTGGAGAAGGGAAAATGGGGAAAATAGCATAAAGTAGTAGGGAGGAGAGTTGATTAACAAGATGGCTGCTAGAATCATACGAACCAATCAAAGAAACCTGCACCGTTGAGGATATGCGTGATAAAATCATCATCTGCGATGAATGCGATTTTGAGTTCATCAGAGGAAGAGAAAAGAGATAGACGTTACGTCGAAAATGCTGTTGCCTCTGCCCAGTAATGGGTGGCTCCCTGAAACCGATCACATGTGGATTTTGGTGCATGTTACTTGTGCTTTGCTAAAGAGGTAACATTTGTGAATGGTAAAACTATGGAGCCTGTAGATGGCATATTTGGATGGAAAATATTTTTTTGAAGTAGAAGTGTCTTGATGGTAAATATTTGGATGGGAAAAGTTTTTTTGGACCCTATATTAGGTTGGGTGAACCTACCTACGGTTTTCAGTCCATGGTATTGGATGCTTCGGCATGTATAAATATGTATTGTAACATTGAAAGAAATATAATGAAAAATCAAGCTGGTAGTCCCGGTTTTAGGATCCAGTGGGAAATCTCTGTGTATATGTGTTTTATGTGTTATGCTCTCACATCTTTATTTTTCCTGTGATTTAGAATTCGTATGTAAGTAATTTCTCTACGGGGTTAAAAACTACAATGTGAATAATTTATCTAACAAAACTCACCACTAATCTAACCCTTATTACTACATTTGGAAAATAAGGTGCCTTATTGTCTCCCTATCATTTCTTAATTAGAGACCCTAGCCTATGCATCTTAGATTACTCATACTAACGTTCCTTATGAGTCAACTGAGACTCCACTATACATCAAGTACCACTATTCCCCAGCCAATACACAAGCACCAAATTGAAAGGAGGGGTCCATGTGGCGTGGTCCTTGGACCAGACCTCAGACCTCAATGTTGGCCATGTACCCAGTACGCATAGTCACATGGTCCCTGATTCATTTCAAGGTGGGAGGACATCAAAGTCCCAGATCTTCCCTTGATCGATGAATGGCTCAAGAATGTTTCAAAAACCCCTAACTCGTCTATCCTACCCATGTCTATCATTTCCATTTAGTGACCCTCCCTCTAAAGCTTATGGTTTGGATGTGGCTTCAGGTGGTCTGTGATCGGGCTGCCACTGAACTCTATCATAGTCCTTAACCCCCCAACACCTATTGTCTCATACCATCGACAATCTACCACTTGATCAATGTGGTCTTGAATAGTAAGGGTTTCTCGTTCCTATTTTACAAAATTTGTCATGGCGTCCAATATTTCCAAGTAAAACGAAATGGTTATCACATTACCAAATAATTTAAAGCTCAACCCTACTCTATTTTATCATTTTGACTCCTACCCTGCTTGTTATTCTGCTACCAAGGTTTCAGTTTCACCTCTGAATTGTTTCAGCATGTTCCTAAAGCAGGATCAATAGTGCGGTTTTAGTGGTTAGTGAATAAATATGGAGATTTATAAATTGAGTCTATCGATGAGATCCCCTTAATGAGTTCCCTCCTTCCACCAAAGCTTTATTGTCCATGTAACCTGGGTTATTGTGTTTACTTTCACTTGGCCACACGGTGACCCTAAAACTTAACGTTAACTATTTCAATTTGGGTTTCTATGGTAGAGAACATGTGGTTCTTTCTATGGTTTTCAAGTCCAAGAGTGTTATGCTATTTGTCTTCCCCGCCATATTTGACCAACAAGTGAATCCCTTTAATTTTCTCCCTTTAAAATTAAATTATGATGTTTGATTTCTATCTAACACTTTGTAATGATTATTGATAAATTATGCTATGTATATATACTGGAACAGGGGCTTGACACCAACACACTCATTCATCCCATAGTCACACTGTACAGGTATATTTTTTGCCCTTATTAACTCTGATTTTTTCTTCCTACTCGTTCTCTTACCTCAGCTAACTCAAGTCATTCTTCTTTTGCTTCAATTCTAGGTAAGAGGGTTTGATTCATTATCTCAGGCTTTCGATAGAATCCTTGTTGTTGTTCGCATCATATTTACTAGCTTGTGTGCTCTCTTTTCATTCTAGATCTAGTTGACTACACCTGCTCCACTTCGTTGCAAAAAGGTTTCCCTATACTCATGTTCTCTTTTTTCCAACCTCAAGCACTGTTGTGACTTCCTTTTATAGTACTTCCTTAATTATTAAATCTTAGAGTGACACTATGTTCCCCAAGGGGTTATTTTTGCTTATTTATGATGTTGGAGTTCATTTATGCCATTCTAGTTGAATGGAAGAATTCCTACTCTGTGAATGCTACCCTTGCTTGGGGTTAAGGTGCCAAACACCTGATAATTTCATCTATTAGTCTTGTACATTGAATTTTATACAACCAAGTTTTATTTTTGTTTGTTATTGTCAAGTCTACAAATCAGAATATATTGGCTATGACTGCATTTCATATCCCTGTGTAATGAGCTTGACAATAAGTCAAACCTACAGTATGTTCAAAGTGAACTTGAATCTGCCTGTGGTGGTTATTTTACAACAATGTTATGGTATCTTTGCTTTTTTTTTTGTTTTTCTTCCCTTCATGTTGGCTTATCCCTACTCGCAAATGTATGAAGTAGTTGAACTAACAGTACACTTCAAGATTTAATTGGTTGTTTTTAATTTCGGTTTCGCTATAAAAACTAAAATTCCTTCTTTATATTCTCAAACAATTTTGAATTTTTCTCACTGTTTTCAACTACAAGTAGGTTCTCTTTCATTATAATCCTTTTGTTGGGTTTTATTATCCCCATTTAACATGGAATTATAATTACATTATGCTTTTAATGGCCTCAAATGCTTTCAGCCCACCCCTGAGACGATTTCTTAAAGCCTTGGGTTAAATTCATTTGATCTTTATACAGGCCCACAACCTCTATCATTTTTCTTAAAGCACTTGTATATCTTGATTACCAATCACAATAGTATAACCTTAATAATTAATGGAATTTCTGTGGCTGCATGTCAAAGCATGAGTGGTAAGTCCCATTGTATTTTCTTGATACAAGATGTTTGCTTCATGTACGGTTCTGCATATGCACTTGAGTCATAAGTTTATAGTTATGTCGACACAATTTGATCTAATGATAGTTATGCCCTTTTCCCAAACTATATTATTAACTGTTCCTCAGAATTTACTACAATAAACACACGTCTAGTTAAGTAGTGACATTTGCATTTCTCATCATATTCTAGTAAAATTTCATAAGTTTATAGTTATGTTAACTCAATTTTCTCTAATGAAAGTTATGCCCTTTTCCCCAACTATATTATTAGTTGTTCCTCAAACTTTATTACAATAGACACAAGTCTAGCTGCTACTAATACCTATAAGTAGTTACATTTGTATTTCTCATCATATTCTAGCACGGTTAAATAATACCTTGTATTCGAGTATTATAATTGGAATCCTTCGTGCATTCCTAGTTGTAGGGTCAAATTACTCTAATTGCCTACATCTCTCCATGTAATGTAAATAAATCACATAATAAAATACTCTAATTTTTCTGCATCTCTGTATTCTAAATTAAATAAATTACAGATCAAATTACTCTAAATTATTTGTACCTCTATCTCTAGAGTAAATAGATTATAGAACAAAATACTCTAATTTATCTCCATCTTTCTATTCTAAAGTAAATAAATTATACAAGGAGACCAACTTATTACCAAACCACATAGTTTGTACTCTGATTAAACAACAACCTACAAGTTCACCAAGTGGTGGTTTGCATTCAAAGAATATCATTAATTTCATTCAAGTACATTACAACAAACATCATTACCAAAAGTTAGAAAAATAATCCTATCTAGTAAATTCTTATAGTAGTTGCCAAAGTAACTTGAAAAGAATTATTTGCCCCCAACCATGAACTTTCTCTTTCAGTTCTCACCCGTGTTGAGATCCTCTTTCTCCTAGAATCGACAACCCTCTCTTGTTCTGGTAAAGGAATTTGAATGCCTCATTTCCCCTAACAGACTTTCGATAATGGCTTCCCACTTTTCTGGGTTCTCCCAATCTCCATAACATAGGATTTTCCTATTTTTTTTAAGGATTCTATTTTCCTTTAAAGCCCCCCTTTTCTACTATAGTGCTTTAATCACCCATTCGAGTGTTGTTTCCCCCACACCAGGTGATTTTCCTAGATTTTTCTCTCCCCATCTAGTGATTCAGAAGGTTTTATCTACATCCTATCCATTCACATTAGATTATGGACTGGAATAATGATCTCATTGCTTGACGTGTTTTTTCCAAGTTAGTTATCCAAAGTGATATTTTTTATATTATTCAAATCAATTAATTACATCATCATAGTTATTCCAAGAAGATAAATCTTGGCTTCCATGCCATTTCTAACAATAGTTAACTACTGAAAAAGGTATTCACTAGAACATAGGGTATAACACTGGGAATATACAAACTAATTGTTGCAATGGTTCCTCTCATCACCTTTCAAAGTACAATATGAAATAAGATATTATTTATGTCATTACTAATATAGGAAGTAACAAAGTATACAATTTTTCTTTCATTCTCTTCCGTAATATTATATGTCACATCTTTGAAGCTTTAACAAAGATTGTTTTTATTGCAAAAATAAATTAAATTTCTACTAAAATTTAAATAAAAGTCATATTTTTATATGTTGAAAACAATTAGAAAAAGAAGGAAAAAAGAGAAAAACATATAATCTTTATGAGATTAAAATTAGTTTTTAATGTTTTTAAAAATTAGCCTATAGTTTTTTTTCCTTTTCTCTTTTTAATTAATCCTCAATTATTTTCTTTATTTTCCTTTTCTTTTTAACTTTGTTATTTTTATAAAAAAAAAAAAAATCATAATTATAACTTAGAAAAACATAAATATAAATAAATTTATACATAAGAATCACATTAACATCATAAAATACTATATAGGGAAAATTATTGCAGATCTGAAATGAATTCAGCTAGGGTTGTTTGCAGTATGTTTAAGATCTACATGATTGCTTCCATTGAGGGTTATTCTCATCATGGCACTCTCAAAGGTCGCTTTTATTTGAAAATCCAAAGAGTTGACACAACAAAACATATTATTAATTTAGGCCTAAGCCTGCACACTTACCTCATGCACATACATCACAATGTGTCCCATTATATAATGATGGGATCACTAGACTATAACAACATGGAACGTAAAGTCTATGACTCAGATACAACTAACTTACACATACTACGAAGACACAAATCATGATAGATAGACTCAACAGTAACTATGAAAATACAACTCATCAACTCTATCTGGACATATCATTTCTACATTATTCCAACATACCCCCTTAATGGAGAAATGAATTTTCAACAATGCATAACAATGCCGACTCGTCTCAGTCTCAGCTAGGCTTACAAATATGACTTCATTTTAACTTTCTTTGCATCAACATATTCATGAAATTTCTTCTTTGAATTGCTACTCCAAACTGAGACACTTTTAATGTGTTTAGTCTTCTTCTTACTCTAGATCATGAGGTATGGATATTACTTCTTATTCCAACTAGGATGATACCAATCCATCTCAACTACTTTTTCAACAAGTTCATTTTCATCATCACTAGTTTCCTATTTACTTGGTTGTTGCCTCATCAATCCATAATAATGTTTTATTTCTTCTGGGTTCCAATACATTAAAATACCAGGAACTTATTCAAATATATCCACCACTGATTCCATTTCCATGTCATTTACATTATTTATTGATTCACCATTTTGCTTATTTTCAAGAGCCTTCACTATTCCGAATACTTCTTTGAGACCTGCATCAATTCGTTCAAAAGGTTTCTCAACCCATTCCTCAATAAACTTTATCTCTACATCATAATCCATTTTGGCATCTTCGAAATTTCTTGTCCCTTTAATTGCAACTACAATTTCCTCTTCATTTTCTTCCACTTTATCAACAGCAAACAATAGTTTGTCAATCAATTTTTTTTCAAATATAACCTGCACTTAATTTTCATAAAACAAATATCCCTCATCAATTTCAATTGAAAATTCATCTGTTGTGGCTAGATAATCCACAAATTTTTCCTTTGGAATCTCATGAGTTTTCTCACTGCATTCATTTCCACCTTAGCCCCATGATACTTTCTTTTAAATTATTTAAATTATCTTCCAAATTGTTTAATTTTAATTTTACAACCAATTGAAAAAAATGGCTATGTCAAAAACTTAATTCCACCACGACTGAGCAATAAGCAGCTACATCACATCATACAAGTTCATTCTGCAGTCGACAAAAAATACCGCAAGAAAAGCTCTCACCACTGAATTTTGAACTCTAAGGTTAGGTTCACACATACTCTAACAATAGTATGCTCCATGGTCGTTCTATGCACTTTATGGAGATTCAATATCAATGGATGGTTACAGCTTCATAGAAAACTAAGGAGAAATTACCTTTCTGATCTTTTATTCACCGTGAGGCATAACGCCTCTAGAACTGCACTTAATGCCTTCTCAACACACCACTTGGAATCACACCTTACACAATGGCATTGCCTTCATAGAATGGTTTGCCAAACAGCTAATTGAAATGCTCTCGGTGACCTGTTCACTCTTGCAAAATAATTAAAAAAATGATCACTATGATAGGTATTCAAACAATAGCTCCACAGAATTCCACACTACTCTAGAAAGAGACAAAAAAAACTTTCACCAGCGTTAAAGAACTTTATACCGCCTTTGTTCAAAATTTCACTCAGCCTTCAAACCACGGTGTCACTGCAAATTCACTGATCTTTTGATGAAATCCTTGACAATCAAACACAGGTGCATGTTCCAGTTTCAAGTTCACTCCTGACTACTCAGGGGATATCTATCACATACCATATCTAAAAAAAAACATAGAGTTGACATCTACAGACTCGGAGTCCTTTCCTGAAAGGTTGTCCCAACAAAAAACAACAACCTCACTCCCAAATCTACGAAGTAGATTTGGAATTCCGCCGAGAGGCAATGACTTTTGCACTAGCAAGAAAGACTAATCTAGGTTTTGGCCTTTACACACACATAGATTTGTAGACCCATCAATCCACACTAACATTGAAAATCTAGCCCTCTACTTTACGTGGATTACCTTTCCACAATTTCCTATGCTCAACGTTCCACAGGAACATATTTGCCATCGACTTCACATAAGTTGTATCTCCTCTACATAGTTCTAGGCACATGCCAAAAATTTGTTGATCAGAAGCTCCAACTCTCGAGTCACATTAACTTCACTTGCCACAGATTGACTCTCACATTGCAATTGATCACTCCACACTCCTTTTGGTCAGTGTTGCAGAACTTCCAATTTCTTCAACTAATTCAAATCACAATAGTTCTTGTCGAGCCACACACACAATAGTGCCTTGCACCTCCTTGATAGAACAAGCGCAAGCCTTACACTGTAGGAGATGAATCCCCCAACTAGTTCTCAACTCCACACCATAAGCTCTAATACAATATTGGAAAATCGATAGAGTTAACACAACGAAACATATTATTAATTCAGGCCTAAACGTGCACAATTACTTCACGCACATACATCACAACATGTCCCATTATATAATGATGGGATTGCTAGACTATAACAACATGGAAGATAGAGTCTATGACTCATATACAACTAACTTACACAGACTACAAAGACACAACTCATGATAGATAGACTCAACACTAATTGCAAGAATACAACTCATCAACTCTATCTTAACATATCATTTCTACATTATTCCAACACCTTTCATTGCTGATAAATTCAAATGGCATCTAAATGACTAAGTTTTGAAAATATGATTGTTATCCACAGATAAATGACCTAGTCGGGTAGTTTGACAAGTGAAAAAGATCCTGCTATCATTGGGATATATCATGCTTCAGACAGTGAGGATCTATGGATAACATCATTTTTTCTTGTTGGATCTGGTTTTTTCATGTCAAGCACAAGATCGAAGGCTCTACGAATGAGGAATCCATCATTATATCGTATATATATACTGCGAGGGGATGTCATTTCGAGATTTTTTAATCGATATGTCTGTTGGATCGTGCAAGTCGTAGATGAAATTTCTTCTAGAGGTCATGATAGTAGTATAGTATGATGCAAACCCTGGGTTGAGCAAATAAATTGGTGGGTACTGTAGTTACAAAGAACATGTGGTCCTTTGTCATTTTCTTGGTTTGAGATGAACCTTGATTAAAGACGGGGGATGGTGATTCTTGAAAAATCTTGGGTGAAAAACCTGGATCATCTCCCTATCAAATATCCAACAGATCACAACAAGTTAAAAATAAATGGGCTTCACTCAAATTTTCCAGTGATTCGGAATCGAATGGATCATCTTTGGATCCAAGATGCTTATGGCAACAAGGAGGATCTTAGATCCTACTTAGTTTTTTATGGATTTTTTTATAGGTATGTCCCCTCATACCCCCACTCCACCTCTCAGAATACAAGTCCAATAAAAAGACAGTTTGAGTGCTCATCGTCTGACCCTAGATAAGCTAGCAAGAATCCATTTCCAAATTTTTATAAAATCCCTTGAATGGAAATATATTTCCATGACGGTTTATAACATGGAGGAGGTTGAATATCTTAAGAAGAAGTTTCACACACTGTTGGGTATTCCAACAAGACTTCAAAGCAATATTTATGCAAGGAAAACATTGCAAGAGGAATCCAAGCTACAATATTATGGCATTGAATGTGATTCACTCATTATCCTTAACACCATACTTGGAGGGTGTCTTGGATCTACCTAAAAAGGTCTACTTTCTTTCAATGATGTGCTGAAAGGAAGGACTGGTTCACACAATAATTCAGCTTATTCCCCCAATATCCCTAGTCCCTCTATTATGGAACTTGAACTAGGTGTTCAACTTGCCAGAGGTCAATGAGCTCTACTCTGATTTCCACGCATAGAGATGTTACATGTAGATTTAACGAATTTTGGCCCTAGTTAGACTTACACCAATGGATATTCTCGACTTGGAAATTGTGATATTCATCTATGTTCTAGGGGACATTTTGTTTTGAAATTTGACACAGATATGGATTATGCCTTAGAATAATTACCATGGTTTTGGGAGAGTGTTGTTCTATTCATGATCCCATGGTTTGCAATATTTTATGCAAATACCATGGTGGTGTCTAAAATGTCGGTATGGGTCAAGCTACATAATCTAGCCTTGTATTTTTGGCATCACAAAGTGTTAGAAGGGATAGGGAATTCATTGGGGAAGTTCCTAAACGTGGATGCACATGGAATCACAAAATGAATTTTCATATTTGGGAGGATGTATGTAGAGGTAGACTTTAGTAAGGGCTTACCAAATCACATTATTCTGATTCATAACAATGTGCACCTATCCCAACCTATAGATTTTGAAAATAAAATGTTCAGATGCAGATGTTGTATATGTCTTCAAACTCGACATCTTCAAAGCTCACGTCCTCAAGAAAAGGAAAAAGCCAAAACAAAAAAGATACAAGCCGAAAAGCCAAAGGGATGGAAGTTTTCAAACTCACAAGAAGTCAAAGCAGAGGAAGAAGAAATTCTAGAGAACACTACAAATAATGTTGAACAAAATTCCCATGATATCGTAAAGAAGTATGAGAGAGATAAGAATATTGTTAGTTCCAACTATGTCCAAAGTGGCGACGCCTAGAGATGAACAACCACAGATTGTGAAGTTCTCTTGAAAATGACACAAGTGACACCATAATATTTCATGCCTCAACACATTAGTGTGATAACTTAAATGTTGAAGAAATAATTGGCTATTGTATCCTCCACTCCACTCTGCTGGTTGCTAGAAAGTGGAGAAAAAAAAGGTAAAAATGAGTAAATTAATGTTTATCTCTCTATCGAGTTTTTCATACATGGTTGTAGCACATATTTGTTGATTGATTATATAGTCAAGATTTTGATATGTTTTACACATCTATAACATGTAATTTTTCATAAGCACTTCCATTGGTAGCTGAAACTAAACATTCATACACATTGGAGACACACTAACTACACATTCATAAACCTTTCACACTATTAGATATGATAATGTTGCATAGTTTAAACATATTTTGTTTCCATGTAAAAAATGTAACAAAAAACATTTAGACGAAAAGAGTTAAATATACATTAATATATTTATTAATATTCAATCAATAAATTATAAATTTGAAAAACAAATTTCTTTAAATAGTTACAAAAATTAATAAGTGATTTATTAAAATAATAATAATGATAATTAATAAAATATTTTATTAAAAACTAATATAATAATTTTTTTTATTAATTATATTTAAGAGATTATATTATTTTACTAGTATATCACATGTAGATGTTAGATTAAAAACATAAAGAGAAGAATGTGTTTCTTAATAGCTAATAAAATTATATGACATGAAAATGTTGCATTAAAAGTATAGTTTGAGTGGGCCTAATAGTTAAGAACATGTTTTTCTTAGAGATGGCAAACCATAAGAATAAAATATGTATATCTTAATAAACTTAGCATCTAAATCACTGACTTAACCCTGACTTTAAAATTAGATAATAATAATAATATAAATAATAAAATATTAATATTATAATTTAAATTTAATAAAAAATACTTTATATAAAAATATTTTTCCATTACTTTAAAATTAAAAATATAACTGATAAAATATAATAAGTAAATAACAGTAAATAATCATAATGCAATAAATTTTGAAATATAAATAGATAAATGCAAGTAATGGTATGGTTTTTTTATCACATTGGCAACACTATGGCTTAATTATATCACCATGTCCTGTCTTCAAATGCTTTTGATAGTGAAAGACGACATCGTTGAATTCCAGATTTCCCAAAGAGAAATCGATTCCTTCCATTTTTCTGGCGGTTAATAACAGCCCTTTGTATGAAGAAAACTTTAGCGGGTCGACTTCTTGTTTTAACCTGTTGTATATGGCCTCTGTGTCATGGTGTAAATACACCATAAATCTGTGAATTATGGAAGTTATGAATGCATATGATTCTTCTAGCTTAGTATCATCGATTTAGCATAAATATAGATTTCAAAATGCGAATTGCTAACCGCACGTTTGAGTAAAAACATGATGAGAAGCTCAATAGAAAAGGTAGCTACATACATTCTTCTCTTTGTATTTCCAATGTAACATCTTCATGTGATCTACGTTTTAATTAACGCAAACGTGGGCGTGATAAAAAATTTCAGAATCAAGACACTTCTACTTCAAAAAAAGATTTACCATCCAAATATGCCATCTACAGGCTCCATAGTTTTACCATTCACAAACGTGACCTCTTTAGCAAAGCACAAGTAACATGCACCAAAATCCACATGTGATCGGTTTCAGGGAGCCACCCATTACTGGGCAGAGGCAGCAGCATTGTCGACGTAATCTCTGTCTCTTTTCTCTTCCTCTGATGAACTCAAAATCGCATTCATCGCAGATGATGATTTTATCATGCAGATCCTCAACGGTGCAGGTTTCTTTGATTGGTTCGTATGATTCTAGCAGCCATCTTGTTAATCAACTCTCCTCTCTACTACTTTATGCTATTTTCCCCATTTTCCCTTCTCCAATAAAGAATCCAAGGCCACAAGCCCCATCTTCATGGGCCCTGTTGAGCCAATCAATGAGATGCTGACTGGAATCCCTAACTCTAATACTCTGCTTCCATTTCTTGCTCTTACAGCCTACGTGCTTTTCCCATCGTGACAGACTCATCAACCTACCCTTTCCACATTCACTACATTCACAGAGAACTAAGTGACTGTTAGGCACATAATGCCCTTCTCTGTCATTACAAATAACAGTAATGCCTTCTGGAACAACGAAAGGCCTATTGCTTTTCTTTTCCTTGTCATCACAAACAACAGCAATGCGCTCTTGAACAACTGAAAGGTTATTGTTTTTTTCTTCCTTGTCATCACAAACAACAGTAATATGGTCTGGAACAGTGAAAGACTTGTTGTTTTTCTTTTGCTTGCCATCACAAATCACAGCAATGCGCCCTGGAACAGGGAAATTAGGCGTATTGTTTTCCTCTTCCTTGCGATCACAAACAACAGTCGTACGCTCTGGTAGAGTGAAAGGCATACTGCTTTCCTCTTCCTTTCCATCAGAAACAACAGTAATGCAGTCTGGAACAGTAAAAATCCTATTATTTTCCTTCTTTGGAGCTTTACTCAGGTCTGGTTGTTTCAGCGTACAATGAGGGCATGAATATTCAATAAGGTCTTGTAGTTTTTCACTGCTTATATTATCACAATCGGCATGAACCCCAATCTTGCACTTTTGACATTGGACCCAATTTCTTTTCAATGTGGGATTCCATACCTTCTTGCAAATGCCACAGTACTGATTGGACTCGTACAAATTGTAGCAGCGTAGACAGATCAATACGTCCTTTTTAGATGAATTACCCAGTTGTTTAACATTAACAGACTAATAATTTTGAAGCTGGAAACTTCTGGCTACAGCTGCTGCATATGGTTTCTTCTCCTTGATGACTATCTTCATCTGGTTTAATCTCCTTGTTGTACCCGGAAGAAAAATCTGACACATAAGCTTCCTTAATCGCCTTAAGAAACTCACCCTTAAGGTGCTTAGAATACCTTTCCAACAATTTCTGACCCTCATATGATAACGTCTCAAAGCTTTCCCAAAAAGGGAACAACATTTCTTCTTTCACCCATGCATATTGGTACTCCGAGCTTCTTTTCACCTCAAAAAGCCTAACACAAAGTCTCTGAGGAACCCGAATGCTCAGCACAAATTGTGGGGCGTCTTGTACGGGGTCGATAACTTGAGCAGGCCAAGCAGGGATGTCAACTCTGCTGTCAGACCTTGCCCAAACGATATCACCCAGGCCAAAACGTTCTAGAGGCAAGCCCTCTGAACATTCAAACGCCATCGAATTCGGCAGTGGAGATGTTTTAGAAACCCTAAAATCATCATACTGCTGCTCTTTTTGATCTGCTACTGTCACACGCTTCTTCTTACATTCGTTAATATTAATCGCTCCTGCAAAATTTCGGCCCTTCGATTTTATGCTTGGCTCAGCGCTCATACATTCCATGCGTTCCGTTGGGCTATTCCTCATTTTTCTAGATTCATCTGCAATGTGGTGAAGCCTGGCCTGATGCCTCCCATTTCCAGGCGCCCCCTCCTCTTCTTCGCTGCTATGACGACGCAGTAATCCATACCCTAACTGTTGGGTATTTTTCCGTCAAAAACCCAAAAAAAAACAACAATAAAAATTTCACACAGAGACAATGCTCTGTTTCCTCACAGGGTCTTTTAAATACAGGGGATGCATAAGAAAAATTCTGAGCACACATGACAGAGTATATACACACACTAAAGGATTTCTATTAAAATAGAATGGAGTTACATATTTTAAACTTCCTCTCTCACAGAGGGATTCACCAAAATTACCATGCACTACTGTGCAGAAATTACATATGTGTTTTTACTCACGCTGCCGCGTGACTCCAAAATGCATATAAAAAAAAAACATTGCTTGCGCACTGCTGTGCTTTTCATTTCTCTCTTACATTTTCCAAAAAAAAAGTTACCTTCATATATGACAACCACAGAGAGGACTTACATCGCCATACTTCCGTAAAAGGAAGACAGTAAGAATTAAATGATTTACTGATATTTGTCTATGCCCATACTCACGCTCAGGAAAAATTAAACCTTAAAAAAAAACTTACCAACCACAGTAAATAGCATTTACTGTTTACTGAGATAAACGGTGGTAGAAAACCTTTCACTTCACGTCAAAATCATTTTCCGGGCCTTCACATCAACATTATACAATATGCTTTAGGAACTCTATCGGGTCGGGACTTCATCCCATGACACAACAATGTGCATCCATGGTTTCCCCCGATTCCGAAATCCCGATCACACATGGCCCGATACCTCCGATATATATATATTACAATATATGACTAAAATTCATAAAAACATTAAACAACCCACTGGCGGACCCGAAATAATATTAAGCAAAGTGTTGAATACCAATCGGGTCCAGGATATCGGGCATAACATATCGCATGAAAAAAAAGAAGGCTGCCGACTTGGTTTTCCCGATTGCGAAATATTTGTGGACCCGATAATCTATTAAAATGGATTAATACCATCGTCGGGTCCGGGTTATCGGCGATTGCTCATCGCTAATAATAAAGACTCCACTTCCATTTCGCCGATGCGATATCGGCAGTTCAGTCATTGCTCAATCGTTGAACTGCCTGTGTCGCTCACTGCTTATCGCTGAAGTCACTGGGCTGAATTGCTGGGGTTGCTGGGATCGCTGCACGCTGAAACACTCACGCGCAGTTGGAATTACGATTTTCAACACTCCCCTTTAATTTCAACTGCTGGGCATTCAATCATACCCAAACATTTCCTCAAAAAATTCAAAGGTTTTTCTGATCCAATGGGCTTTGTCAAAATGTCTGCTACCTGTTTCCTGAGTTCCTGCAGATGTTCTAGGACAATTTCTCCATTGTTCACCAATTCTCTGATGTAGTGAAACCTTGTATCAATGTGTTTCGTTCTCTTGTGAAACACTGAATTCTTTGATAATACAATAGCTGAGCTATTGTCACAAAAAATAATTGTCGCTTTTGACTGCACTTGGCCTAAGCTTCTCAACATCCTTCTCATCCACACTGCCTGGCATGCTGCTGCTATGGCTGCCACATATTCAGCCTCTGCTGTAGACAATGCTACAATGGACTGCTTTTTAGAAGCCCATGAAATGGCTCCTGAACCCATATGCAAAACATAACCGGAAGTGTTTTTCCGATCATCAACACTTCCAGCCCAATCGCTATCAGTGTATCCAACCAAATCTGAATGTTCTGAGACACTATATAAGATGCCAAGCCTTTTAGTTCCTTTGACATACCTCATAATTCTTTTTGCTGCTTGCCAATGTGCCTCCTTTGGCCTCTCCATGAATATGGAAATTAAACTAATAGCAAACATTATATCAGGCGTAGTTGCTGTTAAATACATGAAGCTACCAACTATACTCTTATATAAGCTAGGATCAAAATCCTTGCTGCTGTCCACTTTGCTGAGTTTTAATCCCATTACTGTGGGAGTGATCGCTGCCTTGCACTCTTGCATATTAAATCTGCCCAACACTTCATTTACATATCTCGCTTGAGAGATAAAAATTCCATTTTCATTTTGATCTACTTCTATTCCTAAGAAGTATCTCAGCAAACCCATGTCAGTCATTTCAAATTCATCTTTCATGACTGATTTGAAATTTTTAATGAGGTAGTCATCATTACCTGTAAAAATCACATCATCAACATATAACACAACAATTAAAATCTTACCATCTTTTTCTTTGATGTAGACGGTGGGTTCTCCCTCACATTTGTCAAACTCATTTTCAAGTAGATAGAAATCTATCCTACTGTACCACGCTCTTGGCGCTTATTTGAGCCCATATAGAGCTTTCTTCAATCTGCATACTTTGTGTTCTTGGCCTTTCGTCTCATAGCCTAGAGGTTGTTCTATATAGACTTCCTCATTTAACACTCCATTTAGGAATGCTGACTTCACGTCCATTTGGTAAACTTTCCACTTGTTTTGTGCTGCTATGGACAAACATTGCTCTCACGGTTTCCATTCTTGCAACCGATGCAAAAGTTTTCTCATAATCTCTCCCATACTGCTGCTTGTACCCTTTGACAACCAGCCTTGCCTTGTGGCTTTCAATTTTTCCTTTAGCATTGCACTTGGTCTTATAGACTCATTTAACTCCAATGACTTCTTTACCTTTTGGTGGCTCAACCAAATCCCATGTCCTGTTTCTCTCTATGGCATTCATTTCCTCGTCCATAGCTTCTATCCATTTCTTATCTTTGATTGCATCTTCAAAATGAATAGGGTCATCAACATGACAATACAAAGCAAACAAGGAATTCATTCCTTCATCATAAATGTCACTCAAGTTTCTAAATTTCTTACCTCTTTCATTCGGTGTGCAAGTGCTTGAAGATGCACTTGAATTTCCACTTTGTGGTGTGCTTGGAGAAGCACCTTCATTTCTCCTCAATGGTGTTCCTTGCTGTTATGGTGTTGGTCCTGCTATTTGGGGATGCATTTCAGCCACCTCTTCATCATCTTCATCATGAGATAAACAGTTTTTAACATTCACTGTTTTCTCTATGCTTCCATCCCAAGCTTCCTCCTCAATAAATTGAACATCTCTGCTCACAAAAAACTTCTTGGTAGATGGGATATACAACCTGTAAGCTTTGGATTCTTCACTGTATCCGATGAAAAGAAATTTCTCCCCTTTGCTGTCCAACTTCCTCCTTAGCTGATCTGGAATGTGTGCATAGGCCACACATCCAAAAACTTTCATGTGGGTGACTCCTTGCTTTCTCGCACTCCATGCTTCTTCCGGCACTTTGTTCATCACAGCTTTTGTAGGACACCTGTTCAGAATATATGCTGCACAATTTACAGCTTCAGCCCAATAGTCATTTGGCAAATGCTTTGCCTTCAACATGCTCCTCGTCATATCCATGATGGTCCTATTCTTCCTCTCAGCAACTCCATTTTGCTGTGGGGTGTACCTTGCTATGAATTGCTTGTGAATTCCATTTTCTCTGCAAAATCTTAGGAATTCATTGGAGATATACTCTCCTCCTCTATCAGTTCTGAGAACTTTAATATGCAGCCCGCTTTGGTTCTCCACAAGTGCCTTGAAATTTCAGAATTTTTCAAACACTTCACTTTTATTCTTTAAGAAATAAACCCAAGATTTTCTTGTAAAATCATTAATAAAAGTTAGAAAATATTGGCTGCCTACTAGAGATGGGGTTTGCATCGGTCCACATACATCTGAGTGGACAATTTCTAAGGGTGCTTTTGCCCTTATGCATTTCCCTGATGGAAAACTTTCTCTGTGTTGTTTTCCCAATATGCAACCTTCACAAAGGCTGTCCGGTTTCTCTATCAGTGGTAGTCCTCTTACCATCCCTTTTCTGCTTAACAAATTAAGACCTCCAAAGTTGAGATGTCCAAATCTCAAATGCCACAACCAGTTTTCATATTTTGGCACACTTTGGAAAGCCTCTTGGGTAACTGCTGCAATTACCTCTTTGTTCTTCAAATCTACCCTTATTTTGAGAGGGAACATCCGGTTCCTTGTCATTTTCACTTCAGCAATGCATCTTTTGCTGGGTGGTATATCCATGATGGTGCATACATCATTCTTAAAGAAAACATTGTAC